>JAGXJF010001924.1:0-23884 GCA_019208055.1 Stipa capillata | reverse complement strand
CTCATAGATAGATAAAATGGCTCATGCAAATTATTACATCAATATAAAGCTAGAGTACATATGTAGATAAGAAGACCAAGAAAGTATTTGTTGTCTTGGAAAGTGCAATTTTATTGCTGAAGAGAACTACTGTAGAACTATTGGGTCCAATCGAATACGATATAGGATTGCATCTTACATCTTCCTCTTTTTTCGGTTCCACGAATACATTGTGTTGGGTTTTTTTTTGTTGCTAATCAGTAAAGAAAAGAAAAGACCGAACAAAGTCTGCAAGCAAGTCTTGATCGATCCAGCTGGCAGATTTGAACATTTAAATGAAGGGAAGTTTATAGAAGAATTTGTGTCAGGTCAAGTTCCATAAAACAAATCGAACCATGTGAATATATTTTCTTTTTGCGGGAGAACCATGTGAATATGTTCAATGACACAACAACGCATAAAAGAAAAATATTTCATAACTTGGGCAGGTAACAACTGATAACCCGAGTATTTAAGGACAGAACGGAGGAGCTTGGATCTCCAGCACTGTAAGAGAGGAGTGCAAGCGAGAGAAAATGGGTATCTCAGAGGCAGTGAAATGGTGAGAGGAGTGGCAGCTGCGCGTCCTTGTCCTAAGCAGCCTCTTCCTCCAGTTCTTCTTGTTAATCAGTGCCTCCTTACACAAGTTTCGCATCGCACCCTGGTTCAGGTTCTTCATCTGGCTAGCCTACCTAGGCAGCGATGCTCTGGCAATATACGCCCTTGCTACCCTCTTCGACCGCTACAAGAAGCAGGAGTGGACGACGAACGACAACAGTATCGTCCTTGAGATGTTGTGGGCACCCATCCTCTTGATGCACCTTGGTGGACGGGATGGCGTAACTGCCTACAACATCGAAGACAATGAGTTGTGGAGGCGACATGTCCTAACCACGGTGTCTCAGGTCAGTGACACAACTAGGATTTACACGTTTCTAGATATGATACATGTTACCTTTAGAATGCGATAATCAATTTTTTTGGGGCAAACTTTGTCCACTACTATCCATAAAACTGTTTAGATCTACATGCCACATGGAAATGTTGAAAGTACTTCGATACCACTAGCTAAAAATGTCACTAGAATATCATCGATTTAAATTTAAAATTTTGAGACAAGGTGTCGCCGTAAATAAAGTAACTATGAATAGTGGAAGCTATTTTGGAGGCATCCTATACTACTCCGTGGTTCATATTTTTAGCAGATGTTGATTCGCTTGATTTGGTGCAACTAAAAATGCTACATGAACAAGAGAAACTTCTAAGCAAATATTGGCATCATCTGAATTTATTTACTGATACAATACTTTCTATGAATTTATTTGATTTTAAATACAAACTAAACCTATACTGTATTATATTAAAAAATGACAATAAAACGACAAAAAATTGAAAAGAAGGACTCAATATATAAATTGATGCTTTTAAAACATAAAAATTTAAAATCTTGAAATGGAATATAGAAGTTATTATTAACTCTCACGCTCACACTGCCGCCCTTAACAAAAGTCTCAATCCAGCTACACCATGGCGGGGAGAATCCTTTCATTTGTAGGGTTTGCTACAGGAAAGGCCATTTTACTTTGTCATAAGCTTTTTTGAAGCCAATTTTAAAAATGACTCCATTGAGTTTCTTTTTGTGAAGCTCAGAACTATTTTGTGTAAGATAACTACCCTGTCTGAAATGTTTCGCCTTGGCACAAAAGTTGACTGAGTGGGCCAGATTACTTTATCTGCTATCAAGCTTGTCCTATTTGTGCCTACTTTTGTGAAGATTTTGAAACTCACATTAAGAAGATAGATATGTCTGTATTGTTCTATACAATTAGCCTCTATATATAAGTTTTGGAAGAAGGGTAATGACACCAAAATTTAGGCTATGTAAAGGTAAGATCCCGCGATGTAAGTCACAAAACATTGCCATCAGGTCGTGCTTAATGACTTCTCAGAAAGCTTGATAAAACTCAGTGGGAAAGCCATCAGAACCTGGTGCTTGTTATATTCTGTTTGAAAAATGGTGGATCACACCTCTTCCTCCATAAAGGGGGCAGTTAAAAAATCATCCTCCTCAACCAACACTTGTGGTATATCCTATGTTTGCCCATCCACCATTGAAATGGTGTTTTGATCAGGGGACCCAAAAAGATTCTTATAATAACTAGTAATATAAGATTTTAAATTATCCTCCCCCGTTATTTCGCCTTCATCTTGTTTGAGACGAAAAATCCATTGTTTCTGAAGCTTACCATTAGCAACTAGATGGAAGTACTTTGTATTATTATCTCCTTCAACAATATGTTTTACTTTTGTCCTTTGATACCACTTTAGCTCTTATTCTCGTAGAAGACGAGCTAATCTTTCCGAGGCGTCATGTTTGACAGAAATATCTCGTGTCGACAGGCCTCTAGTTTTTGATTTAATATCAAAATCATGAATGATCACTAACAATTGCTTCTTCTCATCCTTATAAACACCAGTGGCATGTTTCACCCAACCTTGTAGATGTTGTCGTAAATGTCAGTTTGGATTGCCAACTTGCCATAGGAGAACTACCTGTCGCTTGTTTATTCCAGCAAGAAGAGACCATATCATGGAATCCGTCCCTTGTTAACCATCCAAGCTCGAATTTGAAAAGGGGCTAATTACTCGTATGGGCCGCTGTACCCATATCGAGCAATGACGGTGTATGATCGGAGCGAAACCTCCCAAGAGCCTGGACAGGGACCAACGGATATTTGTCTTCCCAGTTAGTACAAGAAAGTACTCTATCTAGCTTCTCAAGGGTGGGGTTATCGCCCGGCTAGAGCAATTTCCCGAAGATCTAGAACGTCAATGACCGCATAAAAGAGGAATGGCCACCTCGGGTCATAATGAAAATTATTCTTTTCATCGACATTACAGATGATATTAAAATCACCGCCAATCAAGATTGGATCTTATTCAACTCGACAAGTATTAACAAGCTCAGTCAGAAAATTTTCTTTAAATTGAGACTGAGCCGCACCATATACCACCACCAACACCCATTTGAACCCATCCGACTTATTTCTAAGGGAAAACTTTATAAAAAAATTCCCCGTCAACGATACTTGCAATATCAAATATTGACATGTCAGCACCTAACAAAATTCCTTCAGACATCCCCCTGCAAGGCAAACAATGCCAAAGGTAGTCTCGACCAGGACACATTTGATCAAGAGAAGTACGCATAAATGCAGTCTTCCTTGTCTCGATAATAGCCAAAAAATTAATTTGTTTTTGGTAGGCAATTCATTAATATGTTGTATGTTAGCCAAGTCTAGCAGACCTCCGCTATTCCCAAAAAAAAACCCTCATGTGTGAAGATTATTTGTGATTTTGGATGACTTGCATATTGTCTTACCATTTCTTTTTTGGCTTTGTTTGTGTGTAGGACCGGATGGATTGTCATGGGGAATATCCTGATGACTCATAGTGTCAACCAACCCCTCATCCAAAGTCCTGTCAACTACCGTACACAAATATCATCTAACATAATATTTGTTATAACATCAGACGCCTCTACTTCTTCGCCCTCAGACTCAGAGTTTGCTAGAGAGTTGGAAATGGGAGGAGAAGACAACTAACGCAAGCGATCTATTTCCTTAGCTTTTAGTATGTTAATAGATGAAACAATCTTCTTCGTTCCTGCCCATCACAATTCTCACCCTACCCAAACTAGATTTGATAAATTTATCAGGTAGAGAAACAAATGACTGGGGCTGGGCGTACCTGCCAGGAAGTCAAGATTGTGAGCTGCTGCACGACGCATAGCCTTGGCCATGGAATCCTGCTCCAAAACCAGAATACCGGACACCGACGCCGCTTGGAGATGAGCACAGTGCCGTGTCGGCTGCGTAAAGCATGCAGCCGCAGCCAAATGCTCGGTTGAATGGAGATCAACAGCCTCCTGAGGAGCTGGTGTTAGATCAGGGGCAGGTATGGCCTGAAATAGAGCCGCCCCCTTATGCAGTAGTTGGGCACCCTCCATAGGAGCAACCCCACGTTGTTCCAGAACAGCTGAGGCTGAATCCAAAAGCATAACCGGTTTCTTATCAACCAGTGAAGCAAACTTGTTTTCTTTGGTCACTCTAAGTGGGGCTCCTTTAGCAATTTCCCGGCATCTGAGAGTCACCTTTGGGTAACCCATTCTCCCGAACTCACTTACCACACGGGAATAGCCTCCGGAGGAGGTGAGCTCATTAGAATATCCTGGGAAGTAGTAGTAGTATTTTTTGGTCATTTGTTTGTCCTGTCTTTATCATTCTCACCTAGATCGTCATCAAAGGGGTTATCATCATCCTCATTAAAATATGCATTCTCAATATTATCAGTACCAACATTGTCGGAATCCTAATCTTCAACTTTGATAAAGATTTTATAAGATACATCACCAACAACCACATCAATGGAGCTAGGAATTAGCTTACTATCAATAACTTTGACCTGAATACGAATGATGCCGTGTTGTTTGGTGCTAACCATATCCACTACCATAGTAAAATCAACAGTGGAACCGAGCATACATTGAGACAGGTAGTCAGGGGGCCTCATAGGGAACACCGTACATTTGAATCCAAACTTTGTGCAAGGTAAACAAGCCACAGATCTCCTCCAAATTCCATTCCTCAAACAAGAGAGAAAATCTTTCCTAGAGCTTAAACTTAATGTCACCAATGCATATAAGTCGTTGGAGCTCAATAGGATTTGGAAAAGGAACTAAAGAGAATTGGGACCTTGTACCTTAACCTCCCATTGCCAGGTAATTGGTGTTATCATGCTCATTTCTTTTTGCATGGTTAGCGAATCCATTGAACCACCCTTGAGTACCACATGTGCAATAGCAGTAGTATATTGATTCGCAGGTTTCTTGCCCGAACTAGGAATGTAAAAGAAATCGGCGTTATCAGTAGCATAACCACAAAGAGTTGCTAGAGGCTTTTGCAATTTAAGCATGGGGCACTTAGCAATAACATGATCCCCATGATCGCAAATATCACAAGCTACGGCAACAGTGCACATCGATTCATCATGTCCTTTCTGGTCGCATATTTTGCATTTGTCTTGAGCTTTTACCTGGATACGGCGCATGAGACCCAGTTCCCCGGTAGCAGCACCCACAGCCATCAGTGCATCAGCCCCAAAAGCAGGGTTTGTGGCCCTGGTAGCAGCAAGCGCGCTGCACAGCCGGTGGATGAACTTGAGCCGACAACGGCGCTTGACGAGCGACCTGGCCACAACAATCGCCGTGGCCCCTGGCAGCTATCCGTGGCGCGAAGTCTCTCGACCGATGACGAGCGGACACACCTTTCGCCCGGCCAGATAGAGGGGGAGCCGGCTGTCCCGGCTAAGGCGCCAAACACGGGCCCTGCCGTCTCCCCGAAGCCAGCATTGAGATCGAGGCCAGCAGCAGCAGAGCCGAAGACCGGTGGCCCTTCCCCTGCGAACGCTGCGCTTGGTTGAAGCTATCTTGCCGGCAACCCGGCCCTGCCGTGCGCTGCAGCATCTGTAGTTCCCTGAGAACCAACACCTCAGCCCCAAGATCCTCTTCCCCGAGTCCATGCCAAAACGCACGGCGACGGCAAACGAGCGTGGCGGCGGCGTGATTGGTAGGGTTGAAGGAGGTGGTGCGTAAGTTCTTCCGAAGAGAGCTCGGAGTCCAGCTAGCTTAGATGCCTGCCCGTGTGCAATGGACTCGGTTTTGGCAGCCAGACGTCATGTGCGACCGTGCACATGCAACTCGGGCTCGACACCTTGACGCAGCGCTCAGCCCAAAACCGCTCCACACACCAGATTTGGCCTAGGAGCTGCGGAGCCCCCACATTGATCGAGGACGCCGCTGAGCATGTCGCCTTTGCAGGTCGTCGGAGGCCAACGGCGGACGGACTTGCATTGCTGGACGAACGGAACAATGGCAGCTCTAAGCGCATCGCCAATGGTGAGCTTTCGAGACACTCTCGCTAGGGGAAGAGGACTGCGCCATGGTTTTGCTGGATACTCTTGCTGCCGAGCGACGATAGCACGGATAACATGGCGTGCATCCACCGTCGACGAGGCCGCATCTAACCTCTTATCCCCAAGGCACTAGGACATCGACGACCGCTACTAGCTCATCCATTGACTACCCTACAGCCACCGCATCAGCAACATGAAGTGAGGGTGAGGATTCTACCGACCCGTCATCGTCCGAGTTGTCGACGTCCGACCGCCAGAACTTGTTGCCTGGGTGCTGCCGCGATGTAGGGAACTGGAGAAACGCCACCCCCTTGTGTCACCGGCGCTAGAGTCAGCCGCCGTGGCATCAATCCCGCCCTACTATCCTCCGTGGCCCACTAATATGAATCAATATGTGGTTATTTGTCTTCTACGTGCATGCTCTCAGTCGCGTAAGCCTTGCATGCACCTGACATCATCCTTGCGTCTTCTCTGTTGCCCTCGCTGGTTTCGGCCCTTACCAGACAGCTCAGGTGGCCCCTAAGGTGCAAAAGCTCGTCGTCCTCCTCGTCGTCAAGGAGATCGAGCAAAAGGTGTTCATCTCTCAAAGACCATGTGTCCATGCTGGCACCGCTACGGTGACCACGCTCTCGTAGGATGGTTGATCGAGCCGTGATTGTGAAGACATCCGATGTGGATCCGACGCTGAGAGCTCGAAGAATGGGCTTGCCACACCACACATACACCGGCCATGTCACAGGAATATTAGGAAAAAGGGTTGTGGTCTTGGTGAACCACTTCCCAGTCAACATCGTCGAATAGACAGGAGAAGAACTTTGAGGGAATAAGGAAGATCGGGACGAGAAAAAACCCACTATTTAGTGGGCCCACCTGTCAATAGCATGCTGATGAATTGTCCTCTTTATTCAAATGATTAAGAAATATAATTTACAATACACTTCCAATGATCCTATAAAATTTGAAACATTTCTCCTGCAACCATACAAACAGATTTCTGGATAATGGAAGAATAGCTTTTGGAAGCTAATGTCGATTATTATAAGTGGCTAAAAGCAAGTAACTAAGTTGGCGCCAAAAAGAACAGCTTGCTTTGGATGATAAATGTTGAGTTTGTATGAATATGTGTATAAGCAGGTTATTAGATTTAAGAATATTGTAGTATTGTAATAGGACACCACAAAGTGTTTGGATAGGACATGACTAGAGTTTGCATCGGACTACTATATATCGGGCAACCCATATAAGGAGGGAGGTGCTCCACAATGTATCCACATCGTGAGGAACTTTCAGCAAGGGAGGTCCGGTCAGACCGATAGGTACCCAGATTTGCTAAGAGTGGAAAGCGACTCAGGGACAAAGTTGTTGCGAAGGGGAGGGAGGTCTGACCGGCGGCCCCCACGAGCATAGGCAATATCTTGAAATTGAATAAGGGAAATATGGCCTTGTTCCCGGTGAGCTATACCACCCCTCCATCCATCGTCGATTCAGAGATTTGCACATTTTATGTCTCAACATTATACAACACTACACTCTTCGTGATGAACCAATCCATATTTAACTTGCACTAATTCATTTCCATGCATGTTAGGTATTGAAAATGAATTAACAATTATGTGATAGTAGAACCCAGACCGCATTGACCATGTTCTAGACATGCAATACTGTAAAATTGATTTTATTAAGGTGTGAAATGATGGTGTGCTACAGTGAAGGTAATAAAAATATACAAATCTCAAAGCACGGACCAACGGAAGATGGAAGGGTACTATAGCCCACCAGGAGTATCAAAGCCCACCGGAGGTAGCAAATTCACACTCTATTGAATAATATCAAGGGCGAAGCACCCACAGAAGGGCTCTCGGGGATGAAACTCGTCAACAGACACCGATATCTTCTTCTTTTTGCACACGATTAGACGCTACGCAGCCTCAGTATTGCGACTAGTGGAACCAAGTGGCCACAATATTAGTCGTGAAAGTTAACAGTGGCACAAGACCATGGAGGCTAATTTTGCAACAATAAAAGATCTATTGTCAAAAATAATATCATTACGACTTAACCAAATAGCTGAATATAATGCGATGGTTCCCAAAGAATTTGGAGCCACAGTTGAAGTCCAGATCCTGAAAGCTATGTTTTCCCGACATGTGAGAAACATTACATGAGGGAGGTAAATTAAAAGCAACCTCCACCGTTCTTGAAACATAATAAGCTACTTGATAATCGTAAAAAGGATATTGAATTGCTTTTCCTTTATTGCAAAAGCAATAAAGCTTGCTTTCTTGCCATTTTTGCTTAATCGGGTTATCCATTGTAAAAACTATCCCTGCCTTAAGTACCATAGAAAATTTTTTGTTTTCCAAAGGTACAAATAGATATATAAATAAATGAAATATGTGTTTTAAAATATTGGATTTGCATCTAAATTATGTCTGATTCATACGCTTTTTAACTATTCATGTGTTCTCTATTGGTGCAATCAAAAGTGGACACAATACTCAATTCGGAAAATACATCTAACCACCGCGTGCAATCAAAATGGACAATACTCTCACTTCCAAAAAATAGTTCTAACCAACCACGCACTAGAGGAAGAGTAAGGTTCTAGCTCAACTGGGTGCTGTATAGGGCGACTGTATCCCCTTCGCTGCCGGCCATCGTGGCTGTGGTGGCCATAGCCTTCGGCCGTCGTCACTCAGGGTGACGGACGCCTCTCTTCATGGCCTCTGCCTCTAGCTAGGTCTTGGTGTCGTCCTTTCCCTCTACTTGGGGGAAACATTTTTCCTATTAGGACTCAGTGCTGCTCGCCACTGCCGCTGCCGCGTCCTTGTGTTGGAATCCTTTGCGTGTGGTGCAAAGGGGAAGTCTAGTGCGAGCAGCTCTGCTACCCCGGGGCCGACGGAGGAAGAAGGCCGAGGGAATGTGGGTGTCACCTCATTGCTAGGGAAGCTGAATCTCACAGTTGGTGAGTAGGAGAAGGTCGTGATGAGCGATGACAAAGACAAGATGGGGGGTCTGGAGCGGCTCTCGATGATCAGCAAGGTTCTGTCCCCAACGATTCTGCACATTCTTACAATTGGGGGCTATGACGTCAGCCTGGGGAAATCCAAAGGGAGCTCCGAGCACGGTCAGTGGGTGACAATCTGTTCGTCACGGATTTTGCACACCCGATGGACAAGAAGAGGGTGCTGGATGCGTGGCTGGTAGGGAAGCATGTGGTCCTTCTCTAGGATTTGGATGCATATTTGCATCCGACAGAGGTATGTTTCGACAAGATGTTGATCTAGGTGTGTTTCCTCAATTTGCCCTTTGCTTGGATGAATGAAAGAAAGGAGAAAAATCGCTAGCCTTATTGGTGAAGTGGAAATGTTGGATGTGAACGAACACAGGGATGCAATCGGGACCTTTCTCAGGGCTCGATGGCTATTCCAGTTCACAAACCCCTAAGGTGGGGGTGCTCATGCAATCTGCTAGGAGGGGAGAAGATGATTGGTATAAAATTAAGTATGAGAAACTTCCACATTCTTCCGCTTCTCTTGGGGTGTGATAGGGCATTCTGAGCTTGATTTCCCTGACCCGTCACCGTGAGATGAGGAGGGAAGGAGACTGTATGATAATTCCATTTGTACTCTGGAAGTGGAGAGGTTAAATCAAGGGGCACTGTACCAAAGCAAAGTTATGAGAAGCAAACCAAAGGGGGTAACGATGCTGGAGGGGAGGAAGTGACATCCCCTCTAAAAAAGGGGATCAAGGGAAAAATTCAACTCTTTCTGCTAACTCAGCAGCAAGAAATATCTTCCCAGAGCCTATGGCTCTTGTTCAAGCCTTTGTGCACAAGAGGAGAACATCTCGGTCAGGGAAGGCCATCATAGGCCGAGATGTGGAGGAGGGGAGAAGGGAACTGAAGGGCTCGCTACCTCTAGCTATTGTGCTCGTGGAGCGGGGGCATGTACCATCAAAGGTTGCCTCTTTCAGTGGGGAAGATAGTGACTTGCTGGGTTTGGATGCAACAAAGAATTATAAGAAGAATCTTGACTGTTCAGAAATGATATCGGCAGAGGCTGCTGAGCAACCCTGCCGGATGCAATGAATCTCCTATATCTGAACTGCTAGGGTTGCAGGTGATCCGAGGTAGTTCAAGAGCTCCACAGTTTAGTGGAGATTCATCACCCGAGTGTGGTTTTCTTGTTTGAAACCAAAATGCATGTTTCAAAAGCTCAAGACTTAAGATTCGCGCTGGGCTTCCCAAACGCATTTGGCATCAACAGCTCGGGGCTTAGTGGGGGGCTTGCTCTCTTCTAGAGAAATGATGTCATTGTGAGACTACAACACAATCTTTTAACAAGTCGCACATTGACGTTTGGGTGAAAAAAGATGGAGGTGGGCTAGAGTGGCGATTCATTGGTTTCTATGGTGAGCCAAGGAGGGAGAATAGGGGTGACTTGCAGTATCTTCTAAAGTTCCTTTTACAGTTCTCCAATCTTTCGTGGCTGTGTGTGGGTGACTTCAACGAGGTTCTAAGCGAGAGTGAACAATTAGGAGATTTAGAGAGGGAAGATTGGAAGATGGCTTGGTTCAGGGAGACCATGGATGTCTGTGGCTTCACTGATGTGGGGTTCTCGGGTTTGCCTTACACCTGGGATAATCGTTGTTGGGGGAAGGGTCCCCGCGCTACCCCAAACCGACGGATTTCTCCTTGACAGCGTAAAGATCCCCCTCCCCGAATCGACATGTTTCGCCTGGCGTCGATAGGCTCCACGGGCATCATCGACAACATCGAGGCAACACTCCGTCCCGATGGATGTCGTGGCTGCGCTCTGTCCTGGCGGATGTCGAGGCTGCGTTCCATCCCGGCGGACGTCGAGGCCGCGCTTCGTCCCGGCGGACGTCGAGGCCGCGCTTCGTCCCGGCGGACATCAAGGCCGCGCTTCATCCTGGCACTCAGGACAACACGTCACCGTAGCAGGGAGTGCTGGGGTATTAGAGTATTAGGATATTCCATGAGGATCCTGATAAAAGACCAAAACACCCTTGAGGGTGTGTGGTCATCCGAAGGGCATAATTGTTATCTCGCCTGATCTACTCTCAAACCTTATAAATACCCCCCATAGTGGTAGAGAGGGGGATCCATTTTTGACATATAAACTGTAATTCCTGAAATCAATACGAGAGTTTTCACTTCGCCCCGACACGAGAGTTTCTATTTATCCTCGACACGAGTGTTTTACATTCCGCCTCATCGGTCGTAGTAACACGCGCTCATCCTCGACGGACAATACACTTGCTCGCACTCTTTCGGTACTCCTAGAGGTCAACGTAACCGATCGGGGGTGCCTCAAGTACACTGCCTAGTCCCGTAGCTACGACAGTTGGCCGTCTGTGGGAACCGAGCAAGAAGTCATGTCAATTAGGATTCCGTCAGAGAATTGTGATGCGCATAACCTCTGCCTTGTTTGTGTGCTTGCTCTTCTATGACAACGCACGTAGGCATAGGGGCTCGTCATCGAAGTCGCCCTAGTGCACTCTCGGACTTGGTGTCCTCTGTGCTCCCTTTGGTGACACTAGGGGCTCGTCATCAACATCGTCCTCCACCGCCACATGAGCAACGTCTCCATCGCCGTGTCGGGATAACCTTACCTCCACCGAGGTGTAGAGCACGCTCCACCATGGTGTAGAGAATCCCCTCACCGCACGTGAGCAACATCTCTGTCGCCGTGTCGGGATAACTTTGGCTCCACCATGGTACAGAGCACGCTCCGACGCGGTGTAGAGAGTCCCCTCACCACCACGTGAGCAACGTCTCCGTCGCCGTGTCGGGACAACTTTATCTCCACCGTGGCGTAGAGCACGCTCCACCGCGGCATAGAGAATCCCCTCACCGCCATGTGAGCAACGTCTCCGTCACCGTGTCGGGATAACTTTGGCTCCACCGTGGTGTAGAGCACGCTCCGACGCGGTGTAGAAAGTCCACTCACCGCCATGTGAGCAATGTCTCCGTCGCCGTGTCAGGATAACTTTATCTCCACCATGGCGTAGAGCACGCTCCACCGCGGCGTAAAGAATCCCCTCGCCGCCACGTGAGCAACGTCTCCGTCGCCATGTCGGGACAACCTTTACTCCGCCGCGGCGTAGAGCACGCTCCACCACGGCGTAGAGCATCCCCTCACCGCTGCGTGAGCGACGTCTCTGTCGCCATGTCGGGGCAACCTTTACTCCGCCATGGCGTAGAGCATGCTCCGACATGATGTAGAGAGTCCCCTCACCGCCACGTGAGCAACGTCTCCGTCACCATGGCGGGACAACTTTATCTCCACCGTGGCATAGAGCACGCTCCACCGCGGCGTAGAGAATCCCCTCACTGCCACGTGAGCAACGTCTCCGTTGCCGTGTCAGGATAACTTTGCCTCCACCGTGGTGTAGAGCACGCTCCGACACGGTGTAGAGAGTTCCCTCACCGCCACGTGAGCAACGTCTCCGTCGCCGTGTCGGGACAACTTTATCTCCACCGTGGCGTAGAGCATGCTCCACCGCGGCGTAGAGAATCCCCTCACCGCCACCTGAGCAACATCTCCGTCGCCGTGTCGGGACAACTTTATCTCCACTGTGGCATAGAGTACGCTCTACTGCGGCGTAGAGAATCCCCTCGCCGCCACGTGAGCAACGTCTCCGTCGCCATGTCGGGACGACCTTTACTCCGCCGCGGCATAGAGCACGCTCCACCACGGCGTAGAGCATCCCCTATCGGCCGCGTGAGCAACGTCTCTCTCGCCGTATCGGGGCAACCTTTACTCCGCCACGGCGTAGAGCACGCTCCACCGCGGTGTAGAATATCCTCTCACCGCCACGTGAGTAACGTCTCCGTTGCCGTGTCGGGACAACCTTTACTCTGCCGCGGCGTAGGGCACGCTCCACCGCGGCGTAGAGCATCCCCTCATCGCCACGTGAGCAACGTCTCCGTCGCCATGTCGGGACAACCTTTACTCCGCCACGGTGTAGAGCACGCTTCACCACGGCGTTGAGCCCGTCGCCGTGTCGGGACAACCTTTACTCCACCGGGGCGTAGAACATCCCCTCACTGCCACGTGAGTAACGTCTCCGTCGCTATGTCGGAACAACTTTATCTACGCCATCCCCTCACCGCCATGTGAGCAACGTCTCCGCCACTGTGTCGGGACAACTTTATCTCCACCATGGCGTAGAGCACGCTCCACCGCGGCGTAGAGAATCCCCTCGCTGTCACGTGAGCAATGTCTCCGTCGCCGTGTCGGGACAACCTTTACTCCGCTGCGGCGTAGAGCACGCTCCACCGTGGTGTAGAGCATCCCCTCACCGCCGCGTGAGCAAGGTCTCCATCGTCGTGTCGGGACAACCTTTACTCTGCCACGGCGTAGAGCACGCTCCACCGCGGCGTAGAGCATCCCCTCACCGCCATGTGAGCAACATCTCCGTCGCTGTGTCGGGACAACTTTATCTCCGCCGTGGCGTAGAGCACGCTTCGCCGCAGTGTAGAGCATCCCCTCACCGCCACGTGAGCAATGTCTCCGTCGCCGTGTCGGGACAACTTTATCTCCGCCGTGGCGTAGAACATCCCCTCACCGCCACGTGAGCAATATCTCCTTCACCGTGTCGAGACAATTTTATATCACCCACGGCGTCGAGCACGCTACACTGCGGCATTGACAATCTCGTCACCGCCACGCAAGCAACATCTCCATCGCCGTGTCGGGACAATTTTATCTCACCCGCGGCGTCGAGCACGCTCCACCACGGCATTGAGCATCCCGTCATTGCCACGCGTGCAACATCTCCGTTGCTATGTCGGGACAGGTCTATCTCGCCCATGACGTCAAGCTAAACGCCCCGTTCAGAGAAAAAAACACTCCTTCCCGACACTTTGTCCCGGCGGACGTCGAGGCAACGCTCCTTCTTGGCGGACATCGAGGCGGACGTCGAGGCAACGCTTCATCCCGGTGAACGTCGAGGCAACGCTCCGTCCCGACGGACGTCGCCATCCGTGCGGATGTCGAGGCCACGCTCCGTCCCGGCCAACATCGAGGCCACGCTCCGTCCCAGCGGACGTCGCCGTCCCGGTGGACGTCGAGGGCAACACTCCGTCCCGGCGGATGTCAAGGCAACACTCCGTTTTGGTGTACGTCGAGGCGGACGTCGAGGCAACGCACCGTCCCAGCGGACGTCGAGGCCACGCTCCATCCCGGTGGACATCGTCGTCCTGGCAGACGTCAAGGCAACGCTCCGTCCCAGCGGACGTCGAGGCAACGCTTCGTCCTTGCGGATGTCGAGGCAACACTCCGTCCCGCCGGATGTCAAGGCCACGCTCTGTCCCGGCAGACGTCGAAGCAACACTCCGTCCCGGCGGACGTCGAGGCAACACTCCGTCTTGGCAGACATTGAGGCGGATGTCGAGGCAACACTCCATCTTGGCGGACGCCGCCGTCTCGATGAACTCAAGGCAACGCTCCGTCCCGACGGACGTCGAGGCGGACGTCGAGGCAACACTCCGTCTTGGCAGACGTCGAGGCGGACATCGAGGCCACACTCCGTCCCAGCGGATGCCGCCGTCCCGGCGGACATCAAGGCAACACTCCATCCCGGCGGACATCGCGAACATCGAGGCAACGCTCCGTCCCGGCGGACGTCGAGGCAACACTCTGTCCCGACGGACGTCGAGGCAACGCTCCATCCCAGCAGACGTCGAGCCAATGCAACCTCGCAATCTTGCGACTTTGCACTCCCGCGACCTCGCGACGAGGGAGCGGAGGCCGAGGTATTTATAGACCCCGGGCCGAATCCGCGTAAGAAAAAGAGGAAAAAAGAAGAAAAAAGTGAAAAAAGATAAATAAAAAGAGGAAGAAAGTGAAATAAGGGGAAAAAGAAAAAAGAAAAGGAAGAAAAAAAGAAAAAAAGCGAAGAAGAAAAAAAGAAAATAAATAAAATAATAATAATAAAAGAAAAGAAAAGAAAAAAGCGAGGAAACAAGGAAGAAAAAAAGAGAAGAAAAGAAATAATAATAATAATAATAAAGAAAAAAGAAAAAGCGAAGAAAAAAGAAAATAAGAAAATAAATAAAATAATAATAAAAGAAAAGAAAAGAAAAAAAGCGAGGAAACAAGGAAGAAAAAAAGAGGAGAAAAGAAAAAAAATAATAAAATAAAAGAAAAAAAGAAAAAAAAGGAGAGAAAAAAGGGAGAGATATCGGAGAAGTAAGGCTAGCCTTACTGACGCAACTTGGTCAGTCACGTCGGCCCGAACACAGTGGTTTCAGGCATGGTATACAGGGAAGTCATCGGTCCGGCCCGCGCGCCAACCCCTTGAAATTGGTGCGCCGGTTTGGACGGGCGTCACTCGACCGCCCAAACCGGCAAGGGGCTACTGTTGGGGGAAGGGTCCCCGCGCTACCCCAAACCGACGGATTTCTCCTTGACAGCGTCAAGATCCCCCTCTCCGAATCGACATGTTTCGCCTGGAGTCGACAGGCTCCGCGGGCATCACCGACAACATCAAGGCGTGCTCCGTCCCGGCGGACGTCGAGGCCACGCTCCGTCCCGGCGAACATCAAGGCCGCGCTTCGTCCCGGCAGACATCAAGGCCGCGCTTTGTCCCGGCACTCAGGACAACACGTCACCGCAGCAGGGAGTGCTGGGGTATTAGAGTATTAGCATATTCCATGAGGATCCTGGTAAAAGACCAAAATACCCTTGAGGGTGTGTGGTCGTCCGAAGGGCATAATTGTTATCTCGCCTGTTCTACTCAAAAACCCTATAAATACCCCCCATAGGGGTAGAGAGGTGGGATCCATTTTTGACATAGAAACTGTAATCCCTGAAAGCAATACGAGAGTTTTCACTTCGCCCCGACACGAGAGTTTCTATTTATCCTCGACACGAGTGTTTTACATTCCGCCTCGTTGGTCGCAATAACACGCACTCCTCCTCGACGGACACTACACTTGCTCATACTCCTTCGGTACTCCCGGAGGTCGACGTAACCGATCGGGGGTGCCTCAAGTACACTGCCTAGTCCCGTAGCTATGACAATCGCCAATTGGGAGATCGCAATATCAAGGTTAGATTGGATAGAACGTTTGCTGATGAGGCTCTCCTGAATGCCTTTGGGGAGACTGCCATGACTCATTTGCAAATCATTGAGTCTGATCACTTCGCCATCCTCATTTCGGTGGCTGGCTGCCGGTAGAGGCTGGGTGGTGGAGGCCATGTTTTCCATTATGAAAACATGTGGAGAAGACATAAGGAGTATGAGCGGGTGGTGCAGGAGGCTTGATGCTTGGTTGGCAGCAGCTTGAAAGGAGTGTGGGGCTCCCTTTCGCTTCTCCAGTCATCGTTGGATAGGTGGATTTGAGATTCCTTTGGCTCTGTTCGAGGGCAATTGAAGATGAGGAAAAAGCTTGAATGCCTTCGTGCTAACTCCTTGTGGTCAGGTCCGACCAAAGAGGAACGTGATCTCATGAAGCGCATTGCTGAGCTCCTTGCCCAGGAGGAGGCAATGATGAAACAATGCTCACGAGTACAATGGTTGGTGGAGGGAGACCGCAATTCTGCTTTCTTTCATGCAAAGTGTCGTGAGAGGGGTCGCCACAACAAAATTCAAACTTTGCAACTACGTGATGGATCTCTCGGCTCGGATCGAAAGAAAATTGAAGCTTTAGCTACTGATTTCTATCTCTTTGTTCACCACTCAGGACTTTTCTCTCCTTGAGGAGGTCACAAGGTTTGCTCCCACAAAGGTAAATGCTGACATGAATGCTATGCTATGTGGTCCATACACGGCTGAAGAGGTAGAGAAAGCCCTCTTTATGATGAAATCAGACAAGTCTCTGGGCTCCAATGGGCTCACGGTTGGGTTCTTTCAAAGACACTGGGACTTGGTTCGGGACAATGTCTGTGCTGCTTCGCTGGACTTCCTAAATGGAGGTGACATGCCGCCAGAGGTTAATAGCACCATCTTGGTGCTGACCCCAAAGATAAAGAATCCACAACTCTTGTCCCAGTTTAGACCGATTGCTTTATGCATTGTCATCTATAAGATCTGTTCTAAAGCGATGGCGAACCGGTTGAGAATGATACTTGAAGAGATCATAACCGAAGAGCAAAGTGCCTTTGTCCCTGGCAGGTTTATTACTGACAACATGCTCACTACCTATGAATGCATCCATTACATGAAAAAGAAGAAGGGCAAGTCAGGGGCATGTGCTATCAAACTTGTCATGGCTAAGGCTTATGACCATGTTGAGTGGCCCAACCTGAGAAGTATTATGATCAAGCTGGGGTTTGATTTGTGCTGGGTACAACTTGTTATGAGGTGTGTAGAGTCGGTGCAATTCTCAGTAGGTGTTAATGGCAATTTATCCGAGATCTTCTCACCAACCAAGGGGATCTGCCAAGGGGACCCCTTATCCCCCTATCTCTTCCTACTGTGCTCTGAGGGGCTCTCGTGTATGCTCAAATTCTCGGGGCCTCAATTCCTGGCAAAAGGGGTCCATGTGGGAATCTTCTTTAGTGCAAACTGCAGGGAGGAGGATAAGGTGGGGGTCTGCACAGGCTGTTCGATTCATGTTGAAGCTCTGGGGGAGAAATATATGGGTCTCCCGACTGTGTTCGGGAGAATCACTACAGGTGTCTTTGAACATATCCCCAACCGGATTAAGTCCTTGATGGGAGGCTAGAGTGAGAAACTGAGTTGGGCTGGCCGTGAAGTGTTGGTGAAGTCTATTGCCCAGGCCATTCCAACCTTCTCCATGAGCTGTTTCCTCCTCTCAAAGACAGCTTGTAAGAAAATTAGAAGCTGCACATCCAATTTTTGGTAGGGGAGCACCTAGGACAACAAAAAGATTCACTGGAAGAAATGGGAAGACTTGACACAACCACAACTAGAGGGGGGTTTGGGATTCCGTGATGTGCATCTTTTCAATTTGGCTATGCTTGGCAAACAGGGCTGGAGACTTCTGATGAAACCCGACACTCTGTGTGGCTGGGTCCTGAAGGGGAAATATTTCCATGATCATGACTTCTTGGCAGCAAGGAAAAAAAGAATTCATCTCACACTTGGAATGCTATTATGAAGGGTAGGGAAACTTTGCATTCAGGCCCCATTCGGTGTATTGGTGATGGCTCCTTAACAAATAGTTGGGATGACAAGTGGATTCCCGATGTTGCCGGCAACAAGCCAATATGGAAGAAACCAACTGCTCAAGCTATCAAAATCTGTGATCTAATTGATGAGGGGGGTGATAGCTGGCACACTCAAGCACTGGAACAAAATTTGCTACTCTGGATGCTCTTGCTGTTTGTCGCTTACCCCTTGGCCAGCTGGAGGAGGATGTATGTGTGTGGGCTGGAGAGAATTAATCATGGGCTATACACAGTTAAATCTGCCTTTCCATTGTCTTTCCAATTCAGCTAGGGCTGCTGATCAGCAGACGCAAGACTCGGCAGTTTGTTCTAGCAGAGGTTGGGGCAACCTAGAAGAAATTGTGGCAGCTTAAGGTGCCTCCAAAGATCCATGTCCTGTGGTGGAGGGTTATCCACTGTTTGATGTCGTCACGAACTAATCTCTATTGGCACCATATTGAGAGGTTGGAGCACTGTGATGATTGTGGGGCTCAGGTTGAGTCAATCTTTCATGCACTTGTTGAGTGCACCTTCGCCAAGGACTTTTGGTCAGTTCTGAAGGAGACTATGGGAATTAAACTGCCATCTCTGCGTCCCTTAACCTGGGCCCTCTACATCCTCGACCCGAATGTGTGCAATCTAGCTGATGTTTGTGTAATATTGTGTGGGATGTGGTCCTTGTGGTGCTCTCGGAATGATATAAGACATGGAAGTAGTACGATTAGTGTGAAGCAAGCATGCTAATGGGTGTGTGACACGGCGTATGATCTGAACCAGGCGGCGACGCAAGCTACATCTCCAAAGCCTTCTGGAGGAGAGGTAAAATGGGAACCTCCATCTTTGGGATGCATCAAGACAAATAACGATGCAGCTTTTGATTGCAATATGATGGCTAGGGTTGTAGGGGTTATTGTTAGAGATTGGAATGGTTCTTCCATGGTGAGGAAGAGCATTTGGATCCGACTATGTCTGATGCATTGACAGCTGAAGCTCTGGCTTGTAGGGAGGGTGTTCGGCTGGTGATGAACAGAGCTGGGGCAGCAGTGCTCCTGGAAACTGACTCCAAGTATTTTGTGTCGCTGTGGAACTCTGGGGAGAAGCACCGTGCCCCTATCCTCCCGATCCTTGAAGAAATCAATGAGCTGAGCAAGTGTTTCTATTCTTTTGTTGTTAGCTTTGTTAAGCGAGAGGCTAATACTTCTGCACATTTGTTAGCTAAATTCTCTAGTGTTTCTATTCCGGTTGGCACCTGATCAGGCACCGAATTTTTATCTGCGTTGTATGCAGAACAAATGTAATCCTGTTTTTCAGTAATGTTATTTCCTTTGGCCTACCAACCACGCGCTAGATGCCTCGACCCGATTTGGACAGCTGAAATGTCAACGGGTGTTCCGTTTCTCCCCGTCCATCAAAGAGCAGTCAGTGACGATGGCATCCTAACTACCCCGCGCTCCGACGTAGAATTCCGAAGCATTGCTTGATTCAATCTTGTGCTTCCGTAATCAATTGTTTGCATTTGCAATGTTATTCAATCTTCGTGCTCCCGTAATCAAGTTCTATTGAATCGTTTGCATTTGCATTATTGCTTATATAGACCAAGGCTCGGGGCATGTTCTACCCTACGACTACTAGTAGGAAGTGTTCCTTTTCAAGATTTTGGGCGGATCGATGGATTGGTCAGCTGCTCTCATCACTTACATGATCACACTTGTCTTCCTGCCGTTGAGTGCACCCGACGACCGGCTCGTCCCCGGCAAGCCGCTCTCCCCTGGCACCACCATCGTTTCGGACGGCGGCGACTTCACCCTGGGCTTCTTCTCCCCGTCCAACTCTACTCCGGGCAAGCTCTACCTCGGCATATGGTACAGCGGCATCCCCGAGCTCACCGTGGTGTGGGTCGCTAACCGGGGAGCCCCGGCGATCTTCACAAACAACGGCAGCACTTCTTCCTGTGCACCGCCGACGCTCTCGCTTACCAACACCTCCAATCTCGTTCTCTCCGATGGTAACGGTGGCGGCCACGTTGTCTGGACGTCGACCAACGCGGCCACTGCCCCGAGCTCGTCCTCTTCTCCGACCGCGGTGCTTCTCAACACCGGTAACCTCGTCCTCCGGTCACCGAACGGCACCAGCCTATGGCAGAGCTTCGAGCACCCGACCGACACGTTCCTCCCTGGCATGAAAATCAGGATCAGGTACGAAACGCGCGGCGGCGAGCGCCTGGTGTCTTGGAAGGCCCCCGGCGACCCCTCGCCGGGGAGGTTCACCTATGGCGGTGATCCAGACACGTTCCTCCAGATATTCATTTGGGACGGGCCGCGCCCAGTGTGTCGCAGCACCCCGTGGACGGGGTCCCTGGTGTCGAGCCAGTACCAGGCCAACACCAGTGTCGCCATCTACGTAACCGTCATCAACAACGAGGAGATCTACCTGACCTACAGCCTCTCGGACGGCGCCTCGCACACCAGGTACGTGCTTACCTACTCCGGCCAGTACCAGCTCCAGAGCTGGAACGGTAACTCGTCGGCGTGGGCTGTCCTCGGGGAGTGGCCGACCTGGGAATGCAACCGCTACGGCCACTGTGGCGCGTACGGCTACTGCGACGAGACGGTGGCTGCGCCGACGTGCAGGTGCCTCCACGGTTTCGTGCCGGCCAGCTTGGACGAGTGGAACGCCGGCAAGTTCTCGGAGGGCTGCCGGCGGAAAGAGGCGCTGCGCTGCGGCGACGGTTTCTTGGGCTTGCCGGGGATGAAGTCGCCGGATGGGTTCGTGTTCGTCGGGAACAGGACGCTCGAGGGGTTCGCGACGGAGTGCCGTCGCAACTGCTCATGCGTGGCGTACGCGTACGCCAACCTCACCAACAGCAGATCTAGAGGAGACGTGATGAGTTGGTTGACACGGGGAAGTTAGGCGTATCGCCTGGCAGCGACACGCTCGGCGCATCGCCTGGCAGCGACACGCTATATCTTCGCCTCACAGGCTTGGATACACCTGGTGCATTCCAAATCTCTCTCAAAATACTTTGGTCATTGCCTATTTGTGCTATCTATCTACGTGCATAAAATTGTGTGGTGTGTTTGCATACAGGTAGAAGCCCAAAAAGCAATGCAGTGAAGATTGTACTGCCAGTTCTAGGAAGTAGCATGGTGATACTTATATGCGCTTCCCTTGCATGGTTTAAATTCAAAGGTACATTTAGTACTTTTAATCTTATTAAAGAAGTCTAGTCAACCCCTTAATTTATTGGAGTTCATCTAATGTACCCGGCCAACGGACTAATACACAATCGTCTAAATCCCATGAATACCCAAAACCAAAGCATATATTACATGCATGCGGTGCTTTTGAGGATCAGATGGACTCCAGATAGACTCTACATGTCACCCTCCCACGGTCGGGTTCCTTGACTTAGGTCACCGACGATAACCATCGGGGATCAGCCGCACCCTGTTGTGACTGACTAATGTTGTTCTCGGAAGCAAGCCACTGTCTCCACACCCCCCATCCATCCTCTACCCAAGCCGAGCCATGCTGATCATGGAGGTTGCAGGTCCCCATGATTAGCTAATCACGGCTCAAATTGGACTCGCTAGGGTTTGTAAGGGTACGTGGAGGGGGTAATTTTCTAACATGCGGAACCCATCTGTCCTGCTGAGTCATTATTTTATTGTCCACCCTCTCATCTGCCACGGTAGCGAAAGTGCCATGGGAGATTATTTGCGCTTATTGCGAGTTCATGGACGAAGTCTAGTCTAGGGAATAGTAGACGAGCAACATTAGTTCAGGGGGTCAAAACAAACCTTTTTATTTTTATTATACATCTATGTTATACTCATTAGAGAAAAATTATTGTAAAATTTGTGAAAGCAGGCAACAGGAACATAAATTCAAAAAGGCATAAGAAGTTGACATCTTATGACCTCGGGGACGGAGACCATCCCCATGATCCTGAATTTCCATTTGTAAGATTTGAAGATATCGCTCTAGCAACGCACAATTTCTCAGAAACATGTATGATTGGACATGGAGGTTTTGGGAAAGTTTATAAGGTAATTTGTTCCTCAATAGTTCCCTCTCATTTTATTCCAAAACCACTGATTTAGTTGGTTGTGTTCATATAACGAACATGAATCTATGATTATTCCTTTCAAATTTTGTAGGGAATGTTAGGTGGTCAAGAAGTTGCTGTCAAGAGACTAAGTAGGGATTCTCACCAAGGAACAGAGGAATTCAGGAATGAAGTTATCCTAATTGCCAAATTGCAACATAGAAATTTGGTTCGGCTTCTAGGATGCTGTGTTGAAGGAGATGAAAAGCTGTTGATTTATGAGTACTTGCCTAACAAAAGCTTAGATGCTACCATTTTCGGTATATTACGGTAGCACACCATAATTCTCTAAAACAACTCAACAATATGTTTTGCTTACATTTACTCTTGTCGATAGATGCTTCAAGAAAACTGTTGCTGGATTGGGCAACACGGTTTAATATAATCAAAGGGGTTGCAAGGGGACTTCTTTATCTCCACGAAGATTCAAGACTGACCATAATTCACAGAGATCTCAAAGCCGGCAATGTTTTGCTAGATGCAGAGATGAAACCCAAGATAGCAGATTTTGGTATGGCAAGGATCTTCGGTGATAACCAGCAAAAAGCTAATACCGAACGTGTTGTTGGAACATAGTGAGTAGCCATTTGAACTAATATATAGCTCATATAAACATGTGGTCAAATTAAAACTCCCGTTCAATAACTCTTGCAACTGAAATGATCAAATAGTGGCTACATGGCTCCTGAGTATGCAATGGAAGGTGTCTTCTCTACCAAGTCCGATGTTTACCTGGTATAAGAAGAAGCTCTATTAATCACACCATGGGCTTTCCTAACCTCATAGTCTATGTGAGTGCATACATGTCTTCTCTCAAGTCTTGAAATTAAAAGTAGGAATTTTTGCAACCTTTTGACTTGTACAAACCAAATGATTTTTTTTCTTGTTTCAGGCATGGAATATGTGGAAGGAAGGGAAGACAGAGGATTTGGCAGACTCGTCCATCATTCATACATGTTTACTAGATGAAGTTTTGCTTTGCATCCATGTAGCACTCTTATGTGTTCAGCACAATGCAGATGATAGGCCACTTATGTCATCTGTTGTGTTCATCTTGGAGAATGGAAGCACCACCGTCTTGGGGATCGGAAGCACCACAATTCCTACCCCCGGTCGCCCTACGTACTTTGCAGGACGGAGCACTGACATGGAGCAAATAAGAGACGATATTCAGAATTCGGTGAACACTTTTACTTGTTCCAATATAGAGGGGCGGTGAAACATTTCTTAGTTACAGATTTATCGAACTCCAAATAAATATACTTAATCAATTTGTAACTCCTGTTTGGTTTTGTTTCCATGGAGAAAATAAAGTTTGCCTTAAATTTAAGGGTTCTATTTAGATGTTCTTCATATTTATTTATGTATTGAATTTTAGTTTGTACTATTTTCTTTCTGGACCTTTTCTCAATTCAAATTTGTGCCCACATGTTCCGATTTTAATATTAATGGTATATATGAATATGAATTTCTAGCTTGATATTCCTGCTATCATGAAGGAAATTAATATGTAAAGTGGAAAATAGGTGTGCAGGTGCAATCAGATTGGACTGGATAGTCTCTCCTAAATGTTGGAATTTCTAGCTATACATTTTCTCCTAGAAATAAAGCGTATATTGTACAACTAAAGTATTGCAAC
>JAGXJF010001922.1:0-25891 GCA_019208055.1 Stipa capillata | reverse complement strand
GAAGTAATTTTTGTTAGCCTCCTATTCACACCCCCTCTAGTCGGCACCTTCGGTCCTTTCAGAAGGTGTTCTCCTCCTCAATGTTTGCTACAGATCAGGCAGCCATCTATAACGCAAGTTTGAAAAGGAGAAGAAATAAGTAAAATTTAAAAAAATTATAAGAGAGACTTAATATTTTTTAAATTAATATTTTTAGTAACATAGTCCTTAGGTCTATCCATTCTAGCCAAGGTCACGTTCCTAGGTCAATGCATGCTCTAATGCCACTTTTGTGGGAGTCCAATTTCAACTTCTAGACCCCCTTGTGTACATCCTCATCAGTAATCCCCGTTGGCATCTTCTTCGGCATAATCCTCTATACACCACCAGAATAAAACATGTCGATAGTACTTCGCGTACTCAGTTTGCCCACTCATAGGGAAACACCTAAACCAATGTACATGAGTCTTCAAGGGAAGGTTTTTATGGCTCTTTCGCGTAGAAGTGGTTTTAGTTGTTATACTACAGTAGATTTGATAGCATCTCTTTGAAGGAAAACCAATTTTTATACCAAGGGTGTTTTCTGACATGCGAGGTCCATGACCAACACCTACGAGCAAGGAACTCCCACCTTAGCTCGTCCATGGATTTCTACAACAAATAGGTAGAGGGAAGTAGCAAGGGGGACAACGACATGTCCTTTTCATCATGAATGAGTCTTATGCGATCTGTGACCATGGATATGACTTATCGATTAGTTTAACACTCTGTGGAGTTTGTGCACTCTACCACATGACACAATCATTCCCTTATCCCAAGTTAATCGGGCTTGTACACACGCCCATTGGTGTGTTGGCAGGGTGATCGTGACGAGGTCTTTTAGCCAGATCACACCGGGTCTGGCATACAGTTGAGAATACGTCCCCACCATCTGGTGCCCCCATCTGTGCAGAGGGTCGTCGTAGCTACGTCCACTGCTTTTGCGGTATGACGATATTGACACCATGGGCTGACAAATCTACTTAACCAAGCCAGTGCCCATATAGCACATGATTGTACTATTTTCACAATTCTTGATTTCAATATTTTAGCCTTACTTGATACGAGCCGCCCACACCTTTTAGATGGTAAGTTTCACCCAGAGTAAAGTAGGAAGAATAGTGTAATACCCAAAGTCGATAATTAGGTTTTGCTTTGCATCCATGCATACATGTCATCATCATCACCCCACCTTAATTAAACTCAGATGTAATATGATTATACTTTATAGAATATGTTAATATCTCATCCTCGGTGGATAATTGTTGCAAACACCAATCAATTTATTTGAAGTAATTCAACTAACAATGTCAAAACACCAATCAACTTATTCGAAGTACTCGAATTAACAATATCGATAATAAAGGTGGTAGAAGTCATCGAACAATTCGGTGAATCCCCGTCCCTAACCCTAAAAACCCTAACGGTGCCAAAATTAGGTTTTCGACGACAGGGTAATTTTCCCAGTGGTGCAAACCTCTCGAACTTCATAAATAGCTTCAAAAGGGATAACCCTAGCCAATTTTCAGAATTTTTGGTCATGCCGAGGGTTCAATAACAGCTCAAATCTGAATTCAAACCCCAATTCAAAATTGTACACAAACCTAGGGCAAATCTTGTCCAAATCAGTTCAAACTCCTCCAGAGTATCGTAGATAATATATTAAAGCTCCTGTAAAAATTTCATCAATTTTGGAGTTGATCTGATACATAAAATGACAAAGGGGAAAGTGCTGTTATTTCAGAAATTAAAAAGAAAACAAGAAACCCTAACTCCCTCGGGCCGACAGCCCGCTCGGCCGGCCCACCCGAGCAGCCCGCTCGACCCCGCCGCTCAAAACCCGCCTTCCACTCCCCGTTCCCGCTTTTCCCTTCCCGGTCGCGCCCGTCCCCGAATGCGCTTTCCCCCGCTCCCCGCCTGGCGCCCCGGGCCCCGCTTGTCAGGTCCTCCCCGCCACGTCCCGGCCGCGGGTACGCCGGCGTGGGCGGTGCCCCGCCCCCGATGCCACCGGTCCGAGGCCGCCGCCGCCCCTTTTATTGCCGCCTCCCGACAGCCTTGCTTCCCCCTTCACCCCTTTCTCCAAACCCTAGAACCCCCGCCTCCCTCGGGTGCGTCCAGAACACCTCGCCGCCGTCGTCCCCGTCTCCGGCGTCGACTCTAGCCAGCCCCCGAGGTCGCTCCAGTTCACCCCTTGCTCCATCTTCTTCCCTCGGGTAGTCCCTTCCTCTCCTCTTAACCGTCCTCGCCCGTTGTTCCAGATCTGCGCACTGTAACGCTGCCTCGCCGTCGTCTTCCTCAACTCCGACCGCCCCTCTCCGACGAGCAATTCCCCCTGGCCCAGTAAGCCTCAAGCCCCATCTCTTCTACCCCGAGCTTCCTCTTCCCTCCCCTCAACTCCCCGTCGGCTTCTTTTCACAGATCTGCCCCGGAGGAGCTTCCCCACCGGCGACCGAGCTGCTCCGACGACCCTCCTCGCCGCCAGCCTCCTCCAGTCCTCCCCCGCCTTCCTCGAGCACGGTAGCATCCTCGGGGTGAGCCACTGATCCTCCCCGACGTTTCCCCGAGCCCAACCGAGCCCCGGAGCAAGCTCCGGTGAGCTCTCCGGCGAGCCTCCGCCGCCTGGACCTCACCTCCGGCCGGTTCAGAGAGAGAGAGAGAAGAAAGAGAGAGAGGGAGGGAACGCCCCGGACGCGTGGCGTGTTTTGATTGGGCGACAGATCTACACCGAATGACAGGCGGGTCCCTGTGAGCTGAGCTGGATTAGGGAGGGAGAATAGGGGGTAGGAACTTCGGGTGGGTTTAGTATTTCAGATCCGGTGCGCAGAGAGAGAGAGAGAGATCTGTTCGGGTGTGTTTAGCAATTAGGGTTTAGATGGATTAGGGCAGATTTTGAATGAAAATTCAAATGGCCATAACTTTTGAACCACAAGTCCAAATTTAAATTTTTTTATATATTTGGAAACCTCATGAAAACTCTACAAGATGGCTGAATCAAAATTTAATTTTGAGCACATGCACAGGACAATATCTAGGGTAGATGTTTTGCTACCGTCGAGGGTCGATAAACCCTAACTTCGCGACCGTAGCTCCGATTTCGACCAACCTTATAGTTCTGGAAACCTCGCGAGATTTCCTACGATTTGGAACAATTGGAATTCCAGTAGGGCCACATGCATCCGATGGATCTTTGTAGGGTGTGAGTTGTAGCCCCGTTTAACATCGTCACGATCAACAAACCCTAGCTGCGCGACCGTAGCCCCGAGTGGCACGATTCCAGTTGTACCTCCCTCGTATGTCATACTATAACCTAATAACAGTAATATTGAACCTATTCACTATGCTCCGCCGCTAACGGCGTAACCCGAATTCATCGAGACCCCTTAACCTGACATGCATGCATAATTGGTGTTCCCCGTAACTTCGACAAGTTAACCTAACACCATTTGTTCTAGTTAGTACATGACTAACCCTAACTCGACATAAAGGTTAATATTACATGCATGCATGCGCAAGGCATTAGGGTAACATCAACTGCTTTAGTTGTATATGCCTTGTCGTAACGGAACCCTAGCCATCCTAGCATCTTCATGACATGCACATTCCGCATAAATACCATGCATACATGCTGGACCTTATGGATTCTTTTACCATTTCTTTTCCGGTATCCGTGTTAATCTCAATAGAGCCCGAAGAAGGTGACCACCAGGCTTACAGCTCCCCGCAAGATCAGGAACAACCCGAATCAGGCAAGCAGAGCTTGTTGCATCTTTACTTTCCGTACTCTTGTGTATGACCTTTTTATATGTGCTATGTGTATGAATGTTTATCGGTGAATCGTCGCAAGTTGCGTACACTAGCATGTGTAGGATGTGTCTTACGTCGATAACATCTTGTGGCTCTTCAACTAAATTGTTAAGTGAGTTGGAGTGCCGAGGGCGTGCACAATGGGTACGATTGGTGTGAATTGAAGCATGACGGCGACCCAGGTGTATGAAGGTTTTTGTCGCCATACCAACCCTATTTTCAGCGTGTCACCATCCCTTATCACACGTGAACGCTAGCGAGAACCAACACTGAGGATAGTTGGGGTAAGCCTCCATGCACTTTGGAGGCTCGCTACCTCCAAACTGTTATGCACTCACTATGCCTGCAGGGGTTGAGTTGTCGGTAGTAGTTCGAGAATTTAAAATGAACCCTTGAGGATTGGATCAACTTGGATTGGATTTAGGGGCTGCCCTAATTGAATTGGATAATGTTTACTGGATTGATTGGGATTGGACTCAGGGGCTGCCCCAATGGATTTGGATTGGATGATTCGATCTCGTGGTAAATTGGTTGTGATATGTTTGTGTCCTGAGTTAATCGGTTATTTGGTCTATCCTTACTTCACCTTATCAATGGTATGTTCTTAACTTGTATATTGTTACTCTGAGAAGCATTCATGTTTAGTTGTTGTTGCACTAGTATGAGTAGGACATTTAATCAAGCACGAATAAGTCTTGCGAGTACGTTCGTACTCACCTAGGTTATTCCTAGAGCTTGCAGGTGAGCCGGTGGTCCAAGATTATTTCGATGATGCCTGAAGTTGTTGTTTCCTCGGTAGTGTTCGACTCATGGGATGGGTTGTAGCTTTTGTTCAGCGGTCATCGTGCCGCTGTGGGACTCATTTACTGTTCTTCCGCTGTCATTTATTTGCTCCGTACTCGGATATGATTTCGGATATGACCGACTAATGTAAGATGTTGTCCCATCGTGGACTGTTAATAGTAATATCATATTGTAGGGCTTTGTGATGATATCCGAGTTGTTAGATCAGGCTGCCCCTGCACAATGTGTGAATGATATGAAGTGTACGGGTATGCCGTGAAGAGTCGAAGCCGTACCTTGTTCTACTAAATCGAGCAGGTGTTGGTTGAGTGACCCGCTGGCTGAGATGCTGTGCCGGTCAGGCAGGGTGTGGGCGTGTTCTACCGGGCTTTCGAGCGACCCACTAGCCTCCGAGCTAGGTTAGGGTGTGGGTAGAACTACCGGGCTCCTCCGACCTTGTTTGTCATAGTAGGATTCGGGAACGACTCTGAACCTTCACCGGGTCATGGAATCGTATGTGGTTCTGGGAAAATTGGTCGCTTCCGGCCGGCTCGCACGTGGCGGGTGTCGGATCGTTCCGCTTTGGTGCGTACGGCGCAGGTACCGTGCCACCGGGCTGACGAGTCCTTCGGTCCTTGGCGACTTCGCGTTCCCTTAATCATATGCAATTCCGGGTCCGGGACAAATAGAGAGAGAGAAAGAAGACAATGGGCATCCGGCCTAGCTCAGCAAGCTAAATGACAAGTTTCAATATTAGATACATCAATCGAAAGACCATTTCTCTAATGAGGCAATTCAAAGCATCCTAGGGATAATTTAAGCATGGTTAAGCATTTCTCTGCTCTATTCAGGAATAATAACACCACTCTACATAGGATATCAAGTAAAAAGGGCAACAAGTGGATAAAGATAATGGTATGTCAATCGACTGCTAGCTACTGGAATAAAACAACATGCATATTTATAAACAATAAAGTAGTAACAAATTTAGTAATATGGGATCAAATATGATTAAGAAGAGGGGCCATGCCTTCATAGTAGTATTCCTCCTCTTCTCCTGCACCTGAAGCTGGATCAGTCTCTTCACTCCCTATCGTCGTAATGTAACGAGAACAAGGAAAATAAATATAACTCCAAATGTAATTCCAACCAAATTGAAATCCAAATTAAAGGGAGATTTGGAAAGACCAAGATGGCCGGACTTGGAGATCGAGAAGGTGGTAGCATGATATCGACATAAGTAAAGATGGCTCGACAAGGTCTAGGGTTTGCGTAAGCTAGACATAGCTTCCGCTACTAGGTTTATCATATTCGCCATAACATATATAAAATATGATTAACCTTATACTGGGTATCACCATATCCATATACATATATAATAGCTATAATTAGACAGAGCACATCACATAACCTATCATGCTATGTCGCACACAAGTAAAATAAAACTCTAACATGCTAGTGTGCACACAACAATAATAATAAAATCCGACCATACAAGATTGACATGAAAACATGGTACTCTATAGATATTTACCACAAATAAATATTTGCTAACTCTAAATATTTATAATAGTTAACAATAACTACAACATAAAATAATCATATATGTATGCAACAAGATATATATATTGTCTTCCTCGCAAACACCAAGTATGTCCTATACATCCTTCTAATGTGTACTGCCTATCTACGTGCTTTTGCACTACCTAGCCTGTGCTCATATTCTGCCTAAAGATATGCTAGTGTTCAACCTAGTATGTGTAAATGTACTGCCTGCGGATATGCTGTTGTACTACCTAATATGTTCTGCTAGGATTAGGTTCATGTAGTTTCTGGATTAGTTTAATGCAAAAATTGCTCATTATTCCAACATATATAAGGTACTAATTACAGCAACATATAAACAGTAATTAAACTATAAAATAAAGGAAATAATACACATTAGAACAAGCCTAGACCACGAAATGATTTTATGCTACACATTAACCTATGCTAATCGTTGCAAATTATAGTACAAAATAGTACCAAGGTATCGTCATCCTAAACAAAAATTAAATCCTAAAAATAGAAAGTATTTCCTATTTCAATTATTCAAACAATGCTTAAATTAATTCCACAAAATTCTACAGAGTGTCTAAAATCATGAAATTCAACAAAGAGGTTCCTGTATATAGTAACCTAGGAAAAGTAAATTACTTTCAAATTTATCACCACAAGTCAAACTATGCCAAAATTGATCTAAAACACCTCAAATTTGAATACATTCATGACAGTTCAAAATCTAGCGCACGGATTTGAAATCCGATTGCGCCGGTGGGTTTCTTACAGAAAACTATCCATTTTTCTACTAACATGGAGGTCATGACACAATTTGGATGCTTGCTACTGTGGATTTTGATCTGAAGTTCACCTATGTCTTAGTTGGATGGGAGGGGTTACCACAAGATGCCCTATTTTTACAGGCTCAATTGAGAGGGATGATGGGATAACTGTCCCTCCATAGAAGTAATGCCATATTGGCTAGTACACTTTCAAAGCAATGAATATAATACTAATGCTTGGATATGATAACTTTGCAGGCAAATTCTATCTAGTAGATGCTGAATATGCTTGTCGCCCAGGGTCCCTACCACCATTAAGAGGCACAAGCTCCAAAACACATGCAAGCAACCAAACATGCTCCTAGCAGACCATGCGCATCCAGATCGAGGTGAGTATGCGTGCACTTAATTTTCACAACGCCTAGAGTTGGGCTTCTAACCAATAGAAAGCCACTAGTACTCCAGTGCATGTTTCTCCTCCCCCTTTTTAGTTTTCAAATTTTGTATATTTCAAATCAATCACAGAAACTAACAATTACTTGGATATGATTTTTGTCAACTTTCAACTCTTATTAACTCACTCTCAACTTAAATTTCTCCAACTTTTTGAAATAGTCCTAGCTTCCATATAAATTAGCACAAACTTTCAAATATGATTTATAGATTGGTACATTGAATTTTGTATCTACCATCATCGTCGGTGATTCTGGTGACCTTCCTGCTGACGAATAATGGAGGTCTACGTAGCGGGGAAGCTGGCTAGGGATTGGGAGAGATGATAGATGAGCAAGTGCGACGGTGCTATCATTGGAGCAAAAGGCACCACGGCTAGGTAATGTGCAGTTGTGCCCTTGGTCGGCCAGGGCTTCGTCTTTGGTGACGGAACCACACTAGGTACTTAGGTGGCGTTGGATGGAAAGGGTGCGGTGTAGTAGGAAGCGAAATGCAAATAGAAGGGGAAGGAGGGACTAGAGTCCGAAAGTCCAAACATGCCACCTTACAGATCCAGTCATCACAGATGGCTTATCATAGATGGGTGGCCGAAAACGTCTATGATTAGCCTCATCACAGGTGATTTTTACCAAAATAGACATAGTAGATGGTTTTTAAAAATATGCATCTATTATAAATTTGTCATCACATAAGGTTTTATTTTGAAAATCCATCTGTGATGTTGATTATAAAAATAGAACCCTATGTGTTATGTGGACCATCAATGTGTTATGTAGACCCATCACAGAGGACTTTCCGTCCAAAATCATCTGTGATCTGAATGGCCTATGGCCCAACACCATCACCCACCAACTATATAACTTAGCTACACCCTTATCCTACCATTTCTGATAGAACAAAGGGTGCCCCGATCTTTCGATGAGAATGATAACTACGATCTGTTTGGATTCGACCTTGATGATCCGACTACACCGTGCAATGACGATGCGCCTTAGCAATCACTAGACCAACTCCGATAGGTTGTTAACGATGCTGAGAGCACAGTCAACCTGAACATGAGGTTCTAATCCCTGTAAGCGATCGAAGAACAAGCAAGAATTATGATATAGCAATCTGAAATTGTGAATATAATTGAAGTACTAAAAAAGGTGGGATTCCACAAATGGTCTTGATCTGGTCTTTAGCCATAAATGAAGAACACAACGAACATGAATGTAGGTAGCACTAAAATTTAGTGAAACCCAAAACAAAAGAGAGCATCCTAGGGGGAGGTGATCTATTTCAGAAACACTCCAAGATCACCCAAATCGGAGTTGATATGCCCAAGATATAGATGTTTGGAGACAGGGTTGTCTCAGCAATCTGAATGAGAGTCCAGAACTTGTGGGACTTGGTCTCTAACTCTTCTTGGAACAAAGGTGACATGGGGAGTCTTCTTGTACAACATCAAATCATCACTTGTGTTTGCACTTGAATTCTTGAGTAAAAAATTGTTTGTATAGGCTGCCTTGTTCATCCTTCCTTGTTTCTTGCTCCATTGCTTATCCAATTCAGCTTGGCTTGGACCTCCATTCCTAACAATCAAAAGAACATATCCTTTAGGCAGCATCATATGTTCTTTAATATCAAATAAAGTACCGAGAAATGATAATACATGATAATTAAGTTGTCAAGCACGAGTCCTTGTATTTCCAGCACTAGATAAATGGTACTTGGGGCTGATATAGGAGCTGTGGTTGTATCATTAGTAGAGATGTCCTCATCATCCTCCCCTTTTTGAATTGAAGTCATCCTCAATGGTAACTCATCTACCTCACCGAAATATGGCTTTAAATCTACAACGTTAAATGTGGGACTAACCCCAAAATCTGCAGGCAGCTCAATCTTATATGCATTATCATTAATTTTCTCTAAGACCTTAAATGATCCATCTGAACGAGGCATTAACTTAGATTTCCTCAAATTAGGGAACCTATCTTTTCACAAATGCAACCAAAACAAGATCACCAAGCTCAAAAGTAATATATCTCCTTCCCTGAATGCCAGGAATTTTATACTTAGCATTCATGTGCTCTATATTCTCCTTAGTTGTCTCATGCATTTTAAATATCAATTCAGCACATTGTTTAACAACAAAATTAACCTTCTCTAAAGATGGAAGAGGTAACAAATCAATCGGTCCACGAGGTATAAAGCCATAAACAATCTCAAAAGGGCACATCACGAACGATTATAAGCAAACTCAATATGAGGTAAACATTCTTCCCACATACGTAAATTCTTTTTCAAAATAGCCCTAAGCTTAGTGGATAAAGTTCTATTTTCAATCTTAGTTTGCCCATCAGCTTGGGGATAACATGTAGTACTAAAAAGCAATTTAGTCCCCAACTTAGCCCATAAGCATCTCCAAAAGTGGCTAAGAAATTTAGTATCACAATCTGAAACAATAGTATTTTGCACACCATGCGAGCGTATAATTTCACGAAAGAACAAATCAGCAACAATGGTAACATCATCAGACTTGTGACATGGTATAAAGTGTGTCTTCTTATTAAATTTGTCCATGACAATATATATATTATCCCTCCCCTTCTTTGTTCTAGACAACCCTAAAACAAAGTCCATTGATATATCTTCCCAAGGTACATGAGGAACAGGTAGAGGCATATATAAACCATGAGGATTAAATCGTGACTTAGCTTTTTGACATGTAGTGCAGCAAGCAACAAATTGCTAAACATCCTGTCTTATCCTTGGCTAAAAGAAGTGTTCAGCAAGCACATCAATCCTTCATCTTCTTTACGCCAAAATAACCCATCAATCCTCCTCCATGTGCCTCCTACAACAACAAAGACGAACGGAGCTATCTGGGATGCACAACTTGTTAGCACGGAATACAAATCCATCATTAGTGATGAACTTGTTCCATGTTCTCTCTTCTTTACAATTCTACAAGACATCTTTAAATTCATCATGATGCATAGTGCCCTTTAATGATCTCCAAACCAAATATTTTGAAGTCAATTTGGGAAATCATAGTATAACGTCGAGACAAAGCATTAGCAATAACATTTTCTTTACCCATCTTGTGTTTAATGACATAAAGAAAAGATTTGACGAATTCAATTTAGCATATCGACAATTCAGTTTAGCTTGACTTTGGATATGCTTCAAAGATTCATGATCAGAATGGATAACAATTTCTTTGGGCCATAAATAATGTTGCCATGTCTCTAATGTCCAAACGAGAGCATATAATTTGTTATCATAAGTAGAATAGTTCAGACTAGGTCCCACTCAAGTTTTCATTAAAGTATGCAACAGGTTTGCCTTCTTGCAATAACACACCATCTAAACCAATGCCACTATCATCACATTCAAGCTCAAATATCTTATTAAAATCAAGAAGCTGAAGTAAAGGTGCATATGTCAACTTATCTTTCAATACCTTAAAGGCCTCCTCTTGCGCATTGCTTCAAACAAATAGAACATCCTTCTTTGTGAGCTCATTCAGCAATGCAGCAATGTTGCTGAAATCTTTGACAAAGCGTCGATTGAACCTAGCAAGTCCTAAGAAACTCCTCACTTGTGTGACCGTTTTAGGAGTTAGCCAACTTTGTATGGCTTCGATCTTGGCTTTATCAACTTCAATGCCCTGTGGAATAACAACATAACCAAGAAACGAGATTCGGTCGGTGCAAAAGGTGCATTTCCTGAGGTTACCAAACAAACGTGCTTCTCATAAAACATTAAAAAACAGCACGTAAATGATCCAAATATTCCTCCAAAGATCTGCTCTAAATCAGTATATCATCAAAATAGACTACCATAAATCGTCCAATGAAAGCATGTAAAACTTTGTTCATCAATCTCATGAATGTACTAGGTGCAGTAGTTAAACCAAAAGGCATGACTAACCATTCATATTGTCGTAGCAACGAGGCTAGATAGTAAACTTGTGGCACCCCCGCACGTCTTTTGAGACCTACGAGGCTTGCCTGGGCGAGCTACATCACGGTGACACCGCAGTCGCGCACGCAGGACGTATGACGTGAGGATGCTTGGACCCTCTGCGGGCCGCGAACGAGGGTACGCGCAGGGGGTATGGGGGAGAAGGTGACGTTCGACGTGAGGTCTCGCGAGCTCGTTCCGTATTTCTCTCCCAGAATTAGGGTTTGCAAATGGGAAGTGAGGAAAAAAGTGGATCCCCCTCCCCTTGCCCTCGGGCTCTATTTATAGAGGTAGAGGTGGAAAAAAGGTGAGGGATTTACCACTTTGCCCTCGGAGGTAAAAAACATTCCTGAAGGGCTTTTTAGACTATTTTACACTATGCTTAATTATAGTCGGTTTAGGGTTAGCGCGCGGGCCCCCTCCAACAGTAGTCCCTCGTCGATTCAGGCGATCGGTTGGCGAGCGCCCAGGGCGGCGCACCGATTCTCAAGGGGTCGGCGCGGGGCCCGAATCGACCATTAGGGCCCTGTTTTCCGTGATTTGGTTATTGACGCGCGATTCGAACTTCAATAAGCCATGGGGGGTTCGAAGGTGCACAGTTACACCCGGGGGTGCGAAGGGCCAGGTTTTCTTTTTTTCTTTTTTTCCTTTCTTTTTTTCTTCTTTTTTTGCTTGTTTGCCCCGGCTGCCTGCCCTAATGCGCCACGGCCCATTTGCCTGCTGCATCGGTCGGGGGCGGGGGTTATATACTCCCCCGCGCCGTCCCCCCACCTCCAACCCCGCACTCGCCGCCGCTTCCTCCCGCAACCCCCGCACGCCGTCGCCGTTTCCTCCCGCACAGCGCCGCCGCTTGCTGGCCCGGAGAGCCACCGCCGCTCGCTGGCCCAGAGAGCCACAACCATGCTGCTGTGCTGCATGGCTGGGATGCCGCCAGCTCCTGCATCGCCGGTGCTATGCCCCCGCAGTGCAACGCTGCCGGACCGCCGCGAGCTCCGGTCACCACGGCTCCCCCACTCGTCGCCGCTAGTTGCCGCGCGCCCCCGCACACTGCCTCCCGCAGCTCGTGGGCCGGCCTCCAGCTTGGGCCCCGCCGCGTGTCACCGGGCCGCTGCGCCGCACCCGTCGCCGGGCCACCGCTCGCGGCCGCTGTTACCTCCGGCTGGCTGGGCTACCGCCACCCCCGGCTGAGCTCGCAGCCTGTCGCCGTGGGCAAGCCTGCCGGGGCGCCCTCTTTTTTTTTCTTTTTTCTTTTTGTCTTTGTGTGTGTTGGTTGTGTTGATTGCCGCTGCTTCGGTTGGACCGACGCCGTCACGTACCTGCGTTGCCGCGTGCCCTTGCCATTGACGTCGCCTCGGCCTCCACCTCCTTCTCTGCTTACGCCACCGCGGGACGCCGTAGCTTCACCCCGCCACAGGTTCTGAGCGTCACCGCCCGCACCCAGGTTGCCCGCCTCGCCACCCCACTCTCCCACCGTCCTCGTGACACTTGAAGGGAGCACTAGTGCGTGACGTCGTTGCATGCCGAATGCCGTAGGGGCGGCGAGTAGAGGGCTCGCCCGCGATGCCGTTGTGCCATGAGGGTCGTCAAGGAGGCCGGGACCTGTCTTTGGGACGTCGAGCTACCGCGCGTGAGAAGCTAAATGCGAGGGCACGAGGACCCTCGGTGGAGCAGCGCGTGCCACCCTCCACGAGGGCGTGTCGACCCTCCGCGGGGGCGTGCGGAGTCGTCTGTGGGAGCGCGTACGGAGGCAAAGGGGGCTCCTGCTAAAGGAAAGGAGACGGTGACTGGCCTTAGCTAGGACAGGGCCGAGGCTGGCGAGGGCGACCGCTACACCCGGTGGCTCGGTCATTCTCATGCGGACGTGACCCTGATCCAGCGCCTTGTCGACGAGGCCAAGATCTCCATGGTTGACGCCGTCATCATCCCAAAACGGACGAAACTGTGGGGGGAGCTCGGGCCCGGCCAGGTCGTGGCCTTCGCCGCGTAGTTCAATGCTGGGCTGTGCTTTCCGGCTGCGGATTTACTGAAGAAGGTGCTCAAGTTCTTTGAGCTCAAGGTCGCGCACCTCAGCCCAGGGGCCTTCGTTCGCCTGGCGGTTTTCGAGTGGGCATTACAGAGCATGGAGATGGAGGGCTCTACCCAGCTCTTCGCCTACTACCACCAGGTGCACGTGGCTTGCGTGGTAGTACCAAGCGGGAACGGGGAGGCGGCGATCTCCCTGTATGGCGCGGTCACCTTCGTCAAGCGCCGGGGTCATGGGGGCTTCTCATACCCGGCGTGGGCCACCAAGAATCGGTGGGACAACTGGAGGCAGGATTTGTTTCTCTGCACCGTCACTGATCCCACCTTCACTCGTGCGGGGTGTGGCCCGGTGCCCCGGACCTCGCCTCCCTACACGTCACCCTTGTCAACGGATGCTTCACGTGCTAGCATCCTCACACGCATGGTTTCGTTGGTGAGCGCGCGAGACTTAGTGGAGGAGTACCACATGCTGAAGATCGCACCCCTAGCGAGAGGATGGAAGCTTTTCTTACTACCCATGGGCGAGGGGCACCTCCTGGACCTACTCTGTCTGAGGGCAGCGTCACCTTCGAACCCTTCTACGCTAGGTTACTCCCGCTTCGAGGGTGAGGTTTCTCATAATATTTCTATCTTTTCATTTAGCAGTAACGTGTTCACGGCGTTGACGTCCGTTTTTGGCTTTGAGGTCTAACCCCGGAGGCGGGGGAGGATGCTGCTGTGGTGGTACTTGGACCAGTGATGCCATGGGAGTCTGCTGGCATTAAGGAGGCAATCAAGGGATCCCGCCACAACTATTCTTGCATTGCCTTCGGACTAGAATGTCCAGAGCGCCCGGTCGTCTTGTCCAAGACAGCGCAGATGCAGCTCCAAAAATGCTCTCCCCCACCTTCCCCAGACTAGTTGACTCAGCCTCGTCCTACTTCCGTCGAGCCTTCTTTCCCGCCTAGGTCCCGCTCGTCAGTGAGAGCAGGACCCTCTCCTGGCGTCCGGGCGGGGCTGCACCGATCTGCACCTCCTTACCGCCCAGGACGCGGGAAGGGCCCCTGGGTGGCACCCCTGGACGAGCCGGAGGCGAGCTGTACTACCGATTACGAGGATAGTCATGACGATGACTCTGAGGTGGAGAGGCCCTTTCTCCCGTCAGAGTCACCTGAGGGGGACTTCTGGTACTCTGATAGGGAGGACGAGGTGGCTCCCAATGCTTCGGGGATGTCGAGGTGCCATGAGTCTTTGAGGGAGCCCTCAGTGCAGGTGCCCCCGCCACCACCACCTCCGGCTGCAGAGGACATGAGCGATGATGACGAGGGCCTTCCCCCGTGCACCCTGCGGGTGACGGGTCAGCTCTCCCTGGAGTGTCTTGTTAGCTCGAGGGAGGAGAGCCGCTTCATCCAATGTGCGGCCGAGCTTGTCCTCCCGACTGACTTGTCCACCGTGCTTGGTGGGCGTACTTGCCTCAAGCTATACGACAGTGCCAGGGCCTCGTTTCTCAAGGTAACATGTCAAGTATGAGGTTCTTGGCTGTGCTTTACCCCCATCCTGGGCTTTGTTGATCCCACCTTTTTCCTTACCTTTTAGGGCCTCTTCGCTTTGGAGCAAGGTGCCGTGGTCTAGGACGCTTGGCTCCATACGTAGGGGGTCAAGTGCCGGGAAGTTTCTGCCGCTCAGGCGGGCATGTCGGCGGCCCAGGAGGAGTGCGTGGTCGCTCGAGCGGAGGCCTCCACTACTTTGGAGGCATTGGAGAGGTTCCACTCGACTTCCAGACGTGCTGAGGTTGCGGCTACCGAGAAGCTTGAGGCGGCTGAGGCCACTATCGGCGCCCTTCACGCCACGTTGGCTGGTGCGGAGGCCGAGGCGGGGTGACTCTCGGGGGAGTTGGCTATTCGTGCTGAGGGCCAGAAGGAGGTGGCATCTCTAGTAGCGCTGGCTGCTGCGGGGGTGAGCGAGCTAGCTGGTTCACTAGGCATCGCCGCCCCCCTTGACACCTCCGACGAGGGCGACGTCGCCGCCCAGCTGCACCAGGTGGGTACTGTTAGTGCTGCTGCACGTGCTGCAGTCTCGGGGTACACGCTCGACTGTGCTCGGGCCTCCGCTGAGCTGGTTCTTGGCTGCTTGAGTGTGGCCAAGTGCGGCCATGTCGAGACGTTCGTCGCCCGTGGTTACCGTGCCCCGACTCGTGATGAACTCGGGGGTGTTCGGGATTGCATTCGGGGCCACTCCCGAGTCTTCCTCAGCTCTGTGTGGGGCGAGCACGGCCCTTCGCATGTTCGTGCACTACAGCGCTCCCGTCGTGCGCGAGAGGATCCTTCCGCAGCGTCTAGCTCTAGGGGAGCCCTTGGCGGGGCAGTCCCGCATCCTCAGGTGTGAGGTTCGCCGCTTGGCCCTGTGTGTTTTGCTTTCCTTAGTACAGCAGGGCCTCAATTCAGCTTTTGGTATCCTGGTAGCTCGCATGCCCGAGTTGTCGCTGCGTAGACGCGAGCCCTGTAGCTTTAGGATCAGCATAGCGGGAGCTTCTCTTTTGGTAGGGTTCACATGACTAGGGCTTTCCTTTGTAACTCTCATGTATTTGGCCAGTTATAAATGAAAACTCAGAAAATTGCTTCGCATGTCCTTCTTTTTACTCGGAATTTATTGAATTCTTATGTTGGACGGTCCGCAGGGTGTTGGTTTCGGCGCAAGGTCACCGCGGGCTGTTTGGGGACAAGGCCCCAGCGGCTAGAGTCACATAAGCATTGTGCCTCTACCGGGACAACGAAGGCCGAGCGACGTGGTGGTGACTTGCACATCTTAAGTGCCGCGGAGGTCTTGACCTTTCTCGCCAGCTTTGCTTGGCACCCTTCGTGAGATTGAGTTGTATGGTTTTCTCTCTTTTTCTTTTGTTCATCCTTGTGTCGATGTTCGGGTTTCACTTAGCATGTAAGTACTCCGGTGGCAGAGTCCCCTATAACATTGGGTGTGGTATTTGGTACCAGTCCCTTATAACATTGGGCATGGTACTCGGTACCTTGCCTCCCAACCAAAAAAACTTTGCGTCCCTCGGCATGGCGGGGACGCAAGTAGTTGATTCATGACCTCGTGTTTCCTCCCTATACCAAATAGTTAGGCGTTGATTCCGGGCCCTTGCCCTAATAAATACAGGGGAGCACCTGGCGTTCTACGCACGACATGTGTGCATGCTGAGCTTATGTACACGTGTATATTTTGTTTGCTTGCGCGGCGGTTTGAGCCGGGGAGTGTCAACGTCCAATTCACATGGGGGGATGTTCCTCCCAGCCGTCCTGAGGCTTTACACTTCACTTGCGCGGGGGAGACGGGGCGTCCTAGCGCCGATGAGGTGGTTTAGGTGCTCGACTTGCGCGGGGGAGGTGGTTCCTCCCGGCCGACGCGAGGAGGATTTTAGGTGCTCGACTTGTGCGGGGGAGGTGGTTCCTCCCGGCCGACGCGAGGAGGCTTTTAGGTGCTTGACTTGCGCGGGGGAGATGGTTCGTCCCGACCGATGTGAGGAGGCTTTTTGGCTCGACTCATGTGGGGGAGATGGTTCCTCCTGGCTGACGCGAGGAGGCTTTTAGGTGCTTGACTCGCACGGGGGAGGTGGTTCCTCCCGGCCGATGTGAGGAGGCTTTCAGGTGCTCGACTCGTACGGGGGAGGTGGTTCCTCCCGGCCGACGTGAGAAGGCTTTTTGGCTCGACTTGTGTGGGGGAGACGGGGCGACCCTCCGCATACAAGGAAGTTCAGGTGCTCGACTCGTGCGGGGGAGGTAGTTCCTCCCGGCCAACGCGAGGAGGCTTTTTCGGGCGAGCATGCGAGGTAGGCAAGGAGAGTTGGTGCTCACGCCTGTCGAGGTGGCTACGTACACATATATATATATATGTCACAAGATGACTTTGGCATTTGTTACCAGGACATGAAGGGGTCGTACCGAGGCGACGCTCCTTGGGAAATCTAGTGACGGCCGACGCAACGGCACTTTGCAAGAATTTAAAGAGCGTAAGTAAATACTAGGACCGATGCAGTGGTCTTGGCCGCGGTTGGGCTACAAAATGGGTGGGGTCTTCCCAAGCTATCGATGGCCTCACACGTAATACTTCTTCAAGTTGATGGTGTTCCAGCTGTGCTTCAGCTCTTCACCGTCGAGGGTCTTTAGCCAAAACGAAGCTGGGCATGACTGGCTGATGATTTCGTACGGCCCTTCCCACTTGGAGCTCAGTTTCCCGTCGGCCTCGGGGTTTGCCTTCTTCTTCAGGATGAGGTCACCCACTTGGAGGGGACGCGGGTGAACGGCTTTGTTGTACGCCTTTGCCATGGACGCTTGATAGCGTTCAATGTTGAGTGTGGCATCCTGCCTCAGCGCATCAAGGCCGTCGAGGGAGGCTTTGCGGGTCTCATCTTCGGGTGGCATTTTGGTGCGAAAGGAGCCTAGTTTGATTTCTTCTGGAGTGATGGCCTCGTCGCCGAAGAGCAGCTTGAACGGGGTGAAGCCGGTGGCTCTGCTGGCAGCCGTGCGAGTTGACCACAACACGTTGGGGAGCTCGTCCGACCAGTGCCCTTTGGGGAGGTTGAAGAGGCGCGTGCACAAGCCGTGGAGGAGGATGCCGTTAGCGCGCTCGAACGCACCGTTCACCCGAGGGTTGGCCACAGAGGCAAAGCAGAGGTTGACGCCAAGTGAAATGTAGAATTTGTAGAATGGCTCGGCGTCGAAGCTCTGATGTTGCATGTATATGGTTTTGCGTGAGAACAGAAGCCAAACACTCGCGGTATCATCTTTGCATGTCACACATGCTTTGCCTCCCTTAGTACTATGCCCTGAGGCGTTAGCCAGTGCTGGATAATCCTGAATGGTAAGGAGTAATAATCACATAGGTTGAATGGCTCACTTTTGTATGCATCCCATACGCTGACTCCTTCCCCTTTTCACAATGTTTGTAGTTCTTCCACTAGTAGCTTGAAGTAAACGTCGATGTGATTTTCAGGTTGCTTTGGCCCTTGGATAAGCATGTACATCATTATGTACTTCTTCATGCACAACCAAAGAGGAAGGTTATACATACACAGAAGCACGGGCCAAGTGTTATGTTTGCTGCTCATGCTGCCAAATGGATTCATTCCATCCGTACTCATTGAAAATCTTACATTCCTTGGCCCATCGCCGAAGCTTGTGTACTTTGCATCGATTCTTCTCAACTGGGCAGCATCAGTTGGGTGTCTCATCTTTCCATCAATCTTAGGTCCCTCCGCATGTCAATGCATCAGCTTCGCTTCCTTTGGGTTTACAAACAGACGCTTCAACCGAGGATTATAGGCAAGTACCACACAACCTTGTTAGGGACTCCCATCTTGATCTCATCATCAACCTTGTCTTTGTCTTTTGCTAACTTACGCTTGTATCGAGAAGCTTTACATACCGGACATAAATGCAAATCTTTGTACTCATTATAGTAAAGCATACAATCGTTAGTACATGTGTGTATCTTATGTACTTCCAGTCCCATAGGGCAAATCACCTTCTTGGCTTCGTAGATACTTTTCGCAACTTATTGTCATCTGGAAGCATTTCTGCAAACAGACCCAACATCTTTGTGTAGCTCAAGTCTGACCAACCGCTTTCTGCCTTCAATCTCAAGAGATCAAGTGTTGCTAACAACTTGAAGTGCTTTACCTTGTAGTTTTGATATAATGGTTTGTCGGTGTCTTCCATCAAGCCCATGAATTCCCTGTATTCTCCATCGCATGGTTGCTGTCAAAATCATTAATCATCTGATGAAGATCTGGCATAGCGGTATCAACACCATTGGAATCACAATCATCACCATCTGGCTGGCGATCGTAGGAGTTTGGCATATCATCAAGATCATTTTGTTCATTCATTACCGGCTCTTCACCATGTTCGGTCCAACATGTATAACCTGTCTTAAAAGCCCTCTGAAACAAATGTTCTTCGATCACTCTTGGGTTCTCCCACAGTGTAGAATTATCATAATCAATGCATGGACAAAAAATCAACGGTTCCCCCCTATTTCTCATGTCTGCCTCAACGACTAAATATGTATGAAGCATTAATTCATACACAGAATGAAGCATTAACTGAAACTATAGAAACTAAATATGTTACCTCCACGTGATCTCACGCGCCGTCGCCGCCCTCCGCCGTGCCACACCCCTCGCCCTGCTCGAATTTGCTCGAGCCGCCACGCGCTGCCCCTCCAACGAGCCGCCGCCGCTTCCAACCACCCGCTCTATCGTACTGATAGATTCAGCTCCAGGTCGATCGAGCTACTTATAGTCATTTGATATCGCACACGGCTACAGAAAACAACCCGTCACTGATATTTACATCATCACACATGGTCAAACGACAAAAGCGTCACCGATAACACATCACACACGGGCGTAGGGAAAGAAGCATGTGCGTTGGTGAGCACATCACACACGGGTCATCTGTCATACCCGTATACAATGACTGGCCATATCGCACATGCTCCCAAGCTTCTGACCATGTGCGTTTGTTAGCACATCACACATGTGTCTTCCGTCCGAACCGTGTGCGATGGTGGGCATATTGCACATAGCCAAAGTTTGGCCATGTGCAATGCAACAACAACAACAACAAGAATTTATCTTTTCACACAATTCATCAACCACATTCATAGAATTCATTCATCAGCCAATTACACATTTCACACAATCATTTCACACAATTGATTCACAAAATAACATATATATATATATATATATGAGCAAATTCAACATATATATAACTTCAAACACATACTTAAGATATATATACATAATTTATAGATAACTAAAAGTTCTCGAGCGGATGATGTTCGTCCACTGGCTCTGGTTCCAGAGGGGTGACCGTACGGATCATGAAGAAGCTCACCATCTTGGCACCCCACAGGATGTACTTCGCGTGGAGGCGGTGGACGATGGTGTGGCGAGTGGTGCGCTTCGACCCACTAAAAGCACAATAGACGAGGAATCGTCCTGGCTCGTGGTGTGCTTCCACGATGAACTTTGCCTGTGGGTACTTCTTGGCCAGCACACAGCGGACGACGAAAGCGCCGAAGTACCGTATGCCTTCAATGTACACACAGAGGAGGGTGCCCTCTGTGTCCCTATAGCCACACTCCATGGCATTAAGCGTCTCGCGGGAGAGGCGCTCTACCAAGTTGTCGGAGGCGCATCCGGGTTCGTTCTTGATCGGCGATGGAGGAGGCAACGGAGAAGGCGACACACTCTTACGCTTCCTAGCCGTTCAGGAGAAGCTACCAACAGGCTCCATTCAAACGGGGAGGCTGTGATGTTTGGGGGCAGAAATCGAAGAGATGAAGAAGAGGCGGTGATGTGCAGTAGGCGCTTGCTTTTGATGACGTAGAACACTAGAGGAAGACATTATATATACACTCACCGGCGTGACTCCTCGTTTCCCCATGTAAACCGTTGTTTGCCACCAATTCCTCAACCGGCGTGACCCCTTGTCTCCCGCCGCCTCGTGTACCGACCTGCTAGTCACATATAATTTTGCAACTTGAACTTACGTCGACCCTCTCGGCGGTCACATCGCACATGGTCAATACCTACGTGTCGTGTGTAATGATTAGCCACATCGCACACGGTCATTTCCCATGAGCCGTGTGCAATGACTAGCCACATCGCACACGGCCAGGAGCTTGATAATGTGTGTGTTGGTGACTAGCCTTGCACTAGTACGGCGCTTCTCCTCCTTGCGGCCGTGGCCGTGGTCAGGGCCAATCACACAGATTAAATAGACATTTCAAACATAGATTAAATAGACATTTCAAACACAGATTAAGAAGACATTTCAAACACAGATTAAGAACACATTTCCAAACATCACATAACAACAAAAGGCTAGTTCGTTGCATACATAACATAACAAAAGGCTAATTCATGCATATACACATAAGCTAGATCTCCTCTAGTGGGAGATCTTCGTCCATAGGTTCCAGGCTCAAAGGGGAGACAGTAGCAACTTTGAAGAAGCCCACCATCTCGGCACCCCACTGGATGTACTTCCCGTGGAGTTGCAAGACGGGCTTTATGTTGGGCGCATTGGTGAAGTGGATGAGGATATGCCCCGGCTCGTGGTGAGCTTCGACGAGATATTAGTGGTGATGCGGAAACTTCTAACGCAGGATACACCAGATGATGTATGCACCGGAGTAGTGCACGAGGTCGGCGTTGAACGCACAGAGGAGGCTATGCTCGGTGTCACCGTAGCGGCAGAACTCCAGTGCATCCATTGTGGCACGGGAGAGCTCCATGTTCAGGCATGCGTGGTCCTCGCAGATGGGCGAAGGACGCGACACTTCACGCTTGATCCGCTTCGCCAATGAGCTCCCTGCAGCGGCCATTGCGAGAAAATATTTGCATCGCTTACGGTTTGAGCGGAACCGTGTGCGATAGAGGGTCTTAAAAGACCTATTATGTAGTAGTGTGAATTGCTTGCTAATAGGCTGTTGATGGATGAGGCATACAGAGGCCCCCAGCCTTATTGATATGCTTGTAGGTTGTTTATAGGTGAGGCGTACACAGGGCCCCCATCATTCTCTATGATAACCTATTTGTAGTATGCATAGGGTGTGGAGCTAGTACTTCGAGGCTATGCTCATGTACCTCGTTCCATAGGGTTTGATTACATTTTCTGCTCTAGTATATTACTTATGTCTTGCAATATATATGTTACTACTCTGATTTATGTTAAATGCATGCCATGGATGTCTGCCGGCACAAGGGAAGTACCACTAGATTGACTATAGTATGCATAAAATTGAGTGTTCGTAGCACCTCGCTTATTTATAACCAGGTGTCACTATTGGTATCATCTTACTTATCTATTTTGCTTATGCACGTATACAAAAGGCAAAGATCTTCTAAGGACTCACAGGTTTAAACTAATGGAGACATCGGCTCTTTGGAGATTGGGTGAAACATTGCAAACTCAACTAGTATGTTACTTGGTAATAAAACATCACTTAGGTGGTTAAACAAGATTAAACTAGGTACATTATAAGCATTTAGGAATGGGTTCTCTCTATTGGTTAAGCTTTGTCATTAATCTTTCTTGCATGTTATGTTCCCTTTATTGTAATCTTATGTTGATGTGCAAGTTTTTGTTGCTATTTAAGTTACGTTGTCATGCAAGTTCATGTTGATATGGTGTTGAATGTTATGTTGTGGTTATGTTAGTGAGTTGGCTATGCCTTGCTTGGCTTGAATTTGTGTTTTTGTTGTGCCCTTTTAATTAGATGCCTAGGGTTAGAGGCCAGGGAGGCCCAACTACCCGAGCTGGGGGTAGCTCATGGCAGAGGTCAGTACTACAGAATGGGTCTTAGAAGACGATACATCATAGGTGGTTCCATAAAATTTGCCTCTGATATAGTAGATCACAGGCGGTTCGCAAAGAGGACCGTCTAGGTTCACTCCCAGATACGTGAACCGCCTGTGATGCAATGTGATATGGAGAGAACATATCACAGGCGATTCTTAATAGGAACCGCCTATCATGATATCTGTAATACCCGAATTCGATGATTAGGACTTTTCCTTGCATTCATGCATACATGTCATCATCCCCCACCCACACCTTATTTAAACCTAAATGTGATATGATTGTATTTTATAGAATACGTACATATCTCATCCTCGGTGGTTAATTTTGCAAACACCAATCAACTTATTTGGGTTAGGAAACCAGGGTTTTCACAATATTAGGTGTTTAAGGTCTAAAGTCCCTTGGTTGGAACCATTCCCCCAACTTTTCCTTCCCAAGAATTATCCAAAAGTTACATGAAATGATAGCTCAATCGAGACTCCGATTTCAAACCCTAAAGAGATAAACATTAGGGTTAAGTAAATGGGCAAGCTAATGTGCATAAAAATTTGCCAAACTTTGGGAATGGCCATGAATATGGAAATATTAGCTCCATGCCAAATTTCAAAATTTTTGGAGAAGTTTAGGACCTAGTTTTAGTTCAAACCCAACTTGAGCCCTAATTGAAATTGAATTCAAAACTAGGTCAAACAGTCTCCAAATGAGTTCAAAGTTTTGTGGGAGGTTCTATATTTGTTTACAAACGCTCTGTAAAAATTTCAGCTCATTTGGAGGTCGTTTGAATGCCCATTTGAATTAGAAAGGAATTCAGCTGAAATTTAAAAAGAAAATGAAAAAGAAAAAGAAAAAGGGCTGCCAGGCCGAGGCCTGTTGGGCCCATGCGGCCGGCCCGTTCTGGCCCGTCAGCGCCGCGACCCGCTTCTCCCCTCTCCCTGTCGCGCGGGGCCCGGTTGCCAGCCTCTCCCGCGCCCCTCCTCTCTCTGCCGCGCTGGTCCCGCCTGCCAGAACCTGGCCTCCACGCCTCCGGCGCCGAGTGGCCGAGGTGGGCGGCGGATCCACCCCGGCTGTCCGAAGCCACGCCACCCTATTTAAGGGCCACCCCGACAGCGCCGCTCCCCTCCTCCTCTTGTCCGAAAGCCCTAGCTCCACCCGCCCGGTGCCCTCGCTCCCCGAGTCTCCCCCCTTCTTCTCCGAGTCCAGCAGCTGCTCCGGCGAGCAATCGCCGCTGCTCCGGTGAGCCTCCCTCCCCCTCTTGAGCTCCCGAGCTTGCTCGCATTCTTCCTCACCTCCCCCTCCTCTCCATTCTGCAGGTCCGAGTCCAGAGAGCCACCGCCGCCTCCTCCTTCTCCAAGTCCGGCTCCAACTCCGACGAGCTCGTCCCTCTGTTCCGGTCCACCTCGGGTTTCATTTTCTCGCTCCCGAGCATCCTCGCGACCTCCCTAACCTTCTCCGCCCCCTTTCATCGCAGATCCGAGCTCCAAAGCCCCTCCCCACCGGTCACCGAAGGTCCTCGCCGCCGGTCGCCATCGCGAGCCCAACCCCAGCTCCTCCACCCTCTCCGAGCACGGTATCGACCCCGGGGTGAGCTCCTCTCCCTTTTTCCGTCCTCGGCCAAGCCTGCCAAGCCCCGTAGCCTCCTCGAGCTCTCTCCGGCGAGCTTCCGGTGAAGCTCCGCCGTCCCGAGTGCCGCCGGCCACCTCCATAGAGAGAGAGAAGGGTAGACCGCGTGGCTGTTCCCCATTGGTCCCGAGAGCCCAGTCAGCAGCTGACTGGGATTTCTTTACCCAGTCAGCACTGACCCGGGGGCCCCATGTGTCAGTCGGTGCGTTTAAAATCCGGGAATCTGTGTAGCTTTTCGGGTGCACTTAGCATTTAGGGTTTCGTAGGCAGAGAAGGGATTAGGGTTAGGGTTTTGTACAATTTTAAAACGGCGATAACTTTTGATCCGTAGCTCAGATTTTAGCAAATTTTATATCGTTGGAAAGCTTATGAAATTTCCTACAACTTGGCTGGAACAAAACTTCAAAAATTTGAAATGTAAATCCAGATCCACTTGAGTTTGAATTAAATCACCCCTATTCGTATGATGTTCCTCGATAATCCATAACTTGGCGATACTAGCTCCAAATGGAATAGTTCTAGTTGCGTTAGTCTCGTATCTCAGAGCACTACTGGAATGCAAAACATGTTAACTCATGATCCTCTGTTATGCGTAGTAATCCCTAACCTTAACATGCGATCAAACGAAATCGACATGCATGCATGGTTAGGATAATAACTTACTATCTACCATTGCCAATAGAGAATTCCTGTTGCCTTAGGCTTTTAATACCTACACTTCACTTTAGAATTGCGTATTTAGACTCATTCATCATGCATACATGCTGGATTTCATTGCCGTTATTTTCTCGTTTTGTTTCCGGTATCGTTCGCTGCTCGCAGTAGAGCCCGAAGAAGGAGACCACTCGGCTTTCACTTCCGATCAAGATCCGGAACCCTGCGACCAAGGCAAGCAGAGCTTGTTGCACCTTATTATTGTCATTTCATATGCTTATCTATTGGTGTTTGTGGAAGAATGGTTTGTTCGATATGGTGGTCGGAATTTTCAAAACTAGCATGTTAGGTGGGGTTACCTGTCCTGTTCAGGTGTGGCTGAAACTTAACCGGATTGCTCTACCTAACTGAACCTAATTAAGCGAGATGTGAGAGCCGGGGGTTTTGCACGATGAATACGATTGGTATTTATTGAAGTGTCAGAATGCGACCGGGTGTTTTGAAGTGTGCTTGTCGCTATACCAATCTGAGGTAACTTCATCGTGCATCGCCCTTATCACCGCGTGGACGTTAGCGGAATCGAGGCTGGGGTATGATTGAGGTAAGTCTCGATATCACTTGGAGCTTTGCAACCTCCAAGGGAAATGCACTCGTCATATCCAGGGTGATCGATTGCCGGTAACGATCCGAGAGAATGAATAAGTATGTGGTCTTGTTGGTTTGAGGTTAAGGTTGTGTTGTGGACTGTCCCCACATGGTCGGGGAATCATTTGGGATTGTCATGATGATCGGTTGTGGAATGGTATGGAACCTGGACTACAAGTCAGTTCCTGGTAGATCCTCCTCTGTGTTGTTATTGCCATGCCATAACCTGTAGATTTAATTGACTTAGGCCGTGTTTGGTTGGGCTGT
>JAGXJF010001921.1:0-19949 GCA_019208055.1 Stipa capillata | reverse complement strand
ACAGGCAGTCACACCCAAGAGTCTATACTAAGGGACTAGCTGGTCTCTGTATTACAGTGGGGTCTCCAACTGTGTTTATCGCCTGTGCTATAGCTAGGGACTCGGCAGTCTGATAGGTTACCATTGCCATTGGTTTGTCTGTACCACAGGTAGTTGATACAGGTGCGACGACTCATTTGACATGGCACAAAGGTAACGATCAGATTCCAGGAACCTTTATAAATAGAGGGCTTGGGGAGGCAGTTGCCTTAACCTTTGCCAAACTTACACTCCAACGTTCCAGCAAGCATAACCTTGTCTCCATGAGCTAGAGAGAGCGTCTGAGTTGGAGAGAGCTTGACTGTGAGGGAAAGAGTGAGTTGAGCTTGAGGGCTTCAAGGCATTGGTTCCTCCAAGGATCAGAGAGAAGATGTTGTCACTCTTAGAGCGTCTGCTCCTAGACAGGTGTAAAAGTCATTGGGATCACTCAAACTCGTGTGAGCTGACCCAGACGCGATCGGAGTCTACCTGTTGCAGAGCGAAACAACTACCCACGAGTAGAATGGGCGCCTACAGCAGGTACTCGGGGAAAGAGCATGTTTCGGTGCTGGCTGGCTTCTCGGAGCAGCTTCCCCAATGGAGACGTACCATTCTGCTTCTACCTATGTCGGTTACCTATGTCGGTTACCCGTCATTTATTTAAATTAATATTTAAATAAATGAGTAGAAATATCCAAAATATTTTAATTGGTAATAATAATAGTTGATGGACAAGATGCACTGTGGTTAATAAGTCTTTGCATAAAAATTATTCGGTTATTTCAATAAAGAGGAAACATTTGTACCTTAGTCGTCATGTCTCCTTGTCATCAAGAGATTATCATGAGCATAATTTATACTTCCATTATCATTGAAATTTAAAATCATAGCAATAGGCATAGGCAATTAAATAATTTAGCATCTCATCGAGACCACCAATTAAATCAAGTAAATCAAAGCAAGCCACTAAATAAATAACCTCATTAACTACATGTACTAATTTATTCAAAAATAAAAACTGAACTTAAAATGTGGGTTAAGCCAACCTAAGACATTGCAATAAGCTTAAAGCTCTTGCTTCTCTTGGATTTCTACTGTGAAGATTAATTAATTGGACTATTTCTTTTTCCTCTCAATTTTTCCTATAAATGATTAGTTCTTGCATAAAAATTAGGAAGCAAATATCCTTATAATAATTAATCAAAGTAAACTCAATGAATACCCCATAAATAATAAAAAAATTATATTATGTAAAGTGCCCAATTATATAGGGAATATGAAGATATTTTCAGAGGCTATCACCAGATTAATTTCAGCATTAAAACATGACATGAACTCATAAAAACTTAAACAGAGATTATAGCAGTAAGAGAAAAATCAAGAAAACTTATATTCATGAATATTGAAGCATAACAGATAGCAATGAAAAATTAGAACACCAAGGGAGGTACACAGCCTCTAGGGATCAACCATAGCCTGCCGCCTAGCCATTCTATGCAAGGTCTGGCTCCCAAGTTTTTCAGTAGATTACTTACCTTTTGTAAATCTCAAATATGAATTTTCCATAATTTATTAGGCATTCTACACATCAGAAAAATAATCGAGAGGTTGCTGACGCAATAATAATGCAAACATAAGTGGTAAAATTTGGTACTATTTATTCGGAACTTAAAACTAAGACTCAACAAAAAATAAAAGATTAAATTTTTGGGTTGCCTCCTGGAAAACCCTTTAGTTTAAGTCAATAGCTTAACTTTATTACCTTGAGGATTAATTGCTCGTTCTTTTAATTCAATTCTTTCTTTCAACCTTAATGAAGAGCACCTACAAATAAGAAGGTTGAAGGCGTATCCTCTTCCTATGTATTGATATTTCGTATATAAATAAATTCATGCACATTAAAGAAATGCACCAATGTGAGGTGTTTGGAAGAGAGATCACAAAAACAATTAATTGTAAAACATTTTTATTCTCTAAAGGAAGTGCAAAAGAATTATGATTATAATTTTCTCCCTTATTATATTTATACGGTGAGACAAAATCAACTTCATAGCTTTCGTTTAGTTCACTCTCAATAGCAGTATCATTAACATAGGGGTTAGGATGTTGCTACCCCTCATTCAAAACATTAGCAATAACATCATCAATAGCAAAATTCATAGTATAATCATAAGTAGTCAAAGTAGCAACATCATCGATAGCAACAGTGGTAGTGATAGCATCATCATTAGCGAGAGTAGGTTCCAAAGTATCTATAGTAGTATTCATAGCATCAAGAAGAAATTTTCATGGAAGCAATAGTAATAGTAGTAGCATCAATAATGGTATCATCATCATGAGCAATAGCAATTTTGTCCTCTTTATCACCAGCAAAAGTAATGCAAGAAGCAACTACTTTTTGTTGTTTTCAACAAGACGAAGTAAGCAAGCAAACAAACTAATAACAAATATTAAATAAACTAGAGAGCAAGTAATGCAACTAATAACAAATAAGACAAGAAAATTAAAGAGAGTGGTGAAATCAAATTGGAGTGGAACTAGAAAAAGCTTGACTGTTGGCCTGCAAGTTGATACGTCGAAAACATGACACATTATTTAAGTTTGATGATATATTTTCATTGTATTTCAATTATTTTCTTAGATTATTTAATAAATTGTCAAACTGCATATTTATACATTTATTTTGTATAGGTATGCCATAAAAATCAGAAAATCGAACGTATTCAGGAATGTTCCAGAGGGAAAGACTTCGTGCCCATGGAGGCAGCTAAGAGACAACAAAATTGTGAGAAAAGTTCATAAGACTTGATGCAACAACTCATAGATCATGAGATATACCTTCAGAATGGTTTTCCCTGGTTCATGGTCAATCCCTTAATTTAAATGTTAGCATCTATGGTAGTGCCCTCCTGCAGTCCACTCTGCCTTGAGTATATATTGTTGTTAATTTTCTTTAAGCCTTAGCAAGGCAACCTGTAGACCGAGGAGATAACATTAACACCTGCTGACATGCCACAAACCGTTGGCCCTACAAATCCACCTCCAACCTCTTCTAATTTCCTCGCTCCATTTCTTCAATTAGTAAAAGCAATTTTTCCTGCTCACTGAATTTTCCCTAGGCACGACCAAACTATAAATTCAAGTTGTACCTATCACGATGCCTGAGCATTCCACTATGGAAATATATGAAATTAGCCAATATATCAAAATATCAATATCCAAAGCCCAAAATGTATTGAAGCAAGGTTCATGGCAATATCTAACACCTACTTTTACCAAGCAAAATTTTCCCCAGACTATGTGTACAGTTCAAATTAGCAGTCATATCTCACAAGACAACAAAATCTGAAGGGAATTTGTGCTCGTGACTCTAGCAAGTACTCTGCAAACAAGAAGAAGGAAGAACCATTCAATGTTTCCATAGCCATTAACCAAGATCTGTAAAGTAAAAGGTGAAGCAATGGATAGCCATCAATCAATCACGCATGTTGTTGAATCAATGCATGCAAGCAATCCAACATTGCACATGACTATCTGAGATGAATGCAGTGGGAAATTCAAGTTTCCCAAGAACTGTGCTCAAGAACTTTCTCACTAGCCTTCATTGCACGAACATTTTTAGGTGCTCAAAAATATCATGAATGTGCTGCTTGGGGCACAACTGATGCTCCATTTCCAAGATAATGGCTTAACCATTAAAATGATAATATTCAAGGATTCAGCGTATCATTATTTAGAGTCGTAAATAAATATGAACTTGTTACCTTAAAAATCACATTATATCAAGGGACCAAGAGATATCCTACTCTTCGCAAAGTTTATAGGACACATTGACACAACAAACCTAAACATCGTCTAGAAAATGTATACCATTGCTAGACTTTTGAGAACTCTGAGAACTCTGTGAATAAAGGATATATGTTTGCAGAGGCATTGTATGTCTCATCTCTCATCTGGAAACACAATAGTTTCACAAGTACGAAAAGGAATATCCAATGAAGGTATTCACAACAAGAAAGAATTATTTTGATAGATCAGGCCAGGAAAGAGTTCTTTTGATGGATCCAACCAGGAACAGCTGATGTAGGTATACACAAACAAAGGAATAGCCTAATCTCTCCCCTGGAAAGAGTTCCAGTCAGAACAATCTTGCCTGAAAGGAAAACCAGAAAAAAAAATCTTTGATTGCTTCATTCGATTGGAACCGAAGAAAGCTAATGAAGGTAAATAAGAGGCAAACAAATTACAAGACCTGCCTGGACAGCGGCGTTGTTCTGGGAGCTGATGTCGGGAGCAATTTCCAAACACACTGCAGCCGTGCTCTGTAGCCTCCCTTTGGCATCCTCACGCCTCTCAATTCTACCAAATGATCTTCTCACCATCCAACATCCAGATCCGTGCAAGTTGTAACTCAATTATGATCTTTTGAGTTCCACTAATAACCAAATCGAAGATATGGTAGAGTAACAGCAACCCACGTACCGTAATAATTCCCCAACAATCGAGAAAACAAGAACTGAAATTGAAGTGACCAATTATGGTTCAGTGATCGGACCAAATCTTGCCACTGCTTGCAATCAATCTCCATGGTGTCAACCCTCTGGTCCTCCATTAACCAACTTCGGAAGAAGGTAAGGGAGGGCAGGCGCCGTCTCCACCTGTGGTTGCTCACCGGTGGCCAAACGCTGGAGCAACATGATGGCTGATGTGGTTGAAGATGAAGCGACTCGGTAGACTAATACTTTGATGGCATTCTAGTTGAGCACACCCATCTCCTCCTGCTCTTCTTCTTCCTCCTCCTCCTCCTCTTGCTCCTCCTATTCCTCCTCCTCCTCCTCTTACGCCCCCATCTCCTCCTTCTCCTGTTCCTCCTACTCACCCTAGTCAAAAAACACCAAAACAAAGAACGAGCGAAGGCATGCGTCCCGCGAACCCTCTCCCCACTGGCGAGAGCAAGCACCCGGGGGCCATGGTTAAGGTTTGCACCGGATCGAACTCGGTGACGAACTGCAGGGCGACAAGGGGGACTTGAGTTTGGCGGGGGAGGCAGCGATGGCGACGAGAAAAGGATAGAAGAGCTGGCGAGGACAACGGGGGGCAACAATGAATGCACGGCACTGGGAGGAGCTCTCGGCCGCAGGTCGCGGCGGCACCTAGTATTCGCCCCCTAGGTCGCGGGAGGATCGACATGAAAGAGGCCGGAATCGGGCGTCGGGAGGGGTGGAAGTGCTCACTCGCCAACGAGTGATCGGGCTCGCCGCATCGCAGCCCGCGGACCCGTAGACCACATGACATTGATTTTGTTCTCAAAGGGGAGGTCGCTCACACCCAAGCTGATCTCGGCCGTCCATCCTATGTAGGATGTAGATTAGGCACCCAACCTGCGCAGCTTTACTATTACTTATATTTCTTGTGCAGCCACCGCATCTTGCGAAGTAGAGTAATGCGTCGGCCGCTGGGCATGCCCTTGTCGTGTGTTGCCACCCTCCTCTTCCCTTCCCTTAGCTGTTGTTACTACACCTACCACGTCGCCATTTCTTCATGAATCCAGTGTTGCCCAACGTAGACGCTTCTAGCCCTAACCATCAATGTAGCAACACCCGACGTCCAACAGCGAGGCAACATGAGCGGCGAGCGGCGCCCTGCATCAGGTGGTAGGCACGAGTCTCGGTCCATGTGAGGACCAGCGTGGGTAGCACAGGGAATGTGCTCGTGGAGACCTCATTCCTCATGGCGTCGCGGTAGACAGCGTGTTGTGGAAGCGAGCGCCTGGCGCTCGGTCTTCGGCAGCGACAGCTGCACCACATGACCGTTGCTGTGGTGCTACTGGCGCACAAGAACAAAGCAGCTGCAGCAGATCGTAAGCTCAGACCTCACCATGAGAACTGACACGGGAGCTCATTTTGAATCCGCAATTCCAATTGGACAAATGTCCTATTTGCTAATTCGATTCCAAAACATTCAAGTCTTCAACCCAGATGTCCAACTCCCGATTTAGATTAGTAATTGGTTATTTTGTTTGTCTGATGCGTGATGAATTGTAGACACTACTATATTGAAGCCGTGACTCTGGGAGATGTTTGAATCTTGTGCATCTATTAGTGTTAGTGACTTAGTGTGTTTGAATGTTACCATTATGCAGCCCTTTGAAACTTTGATGAAGCACCATGTTCTGAAGTCTGATTATGTAAACCATGTCCTTTATTTCCAATTTACAAATTGTGATTGGCCAATTGGTGATGAACTTTTTACCAGTAATTTACAAACCTCTATGTTGTCTCCTTAATGCAGGAGCTGAAGGCACCCGTGGTACCACGGTAGTTTACCTTCAACATTTGATCTGTGTAACATTTATCTTACTTTAATTTAGACACATAGTTTGAGTAGGCACGAAGGTGGAGTTGAAGGCTCTACACCAAATATGACTATGAAGGTACAATATAGGAGGGGGCACTGCTCTATTAGGTGTCTCGATAGAGTCATCGTGTGACATGGTGCATATGAAGTTTAGCAGTGTTGGCTCGAGATAGATCAGAATTTTGTTTTCATTGTTTATAGAGTTGTACAAATGCTTTTACAGATAATGTAGGATATTTGAGTCTAGTTCTATCTGATTAATATGAATGCTTTGGACGTGCTCCTGATTGTTTCTACTATTAGGTAAATGTGGATTGTTTATGCTATTGGTTATTGGTTAAATGTCTGATAAGAATGTTTGTTCATGTTATTATTTGTGTACAGTTAAATGTACGATCAGTTTTGAGTGAATTAATATATTAATATATTAATACGAGACAAATGTATTTATGTTATTGCAAAATTTAATTTGTGTTAATAAATTATTGCCATGAAATCTAGTGCATTGCAATAGGTTTTTGCCATGAAAAGGTGGCCGTCACAATACGCTATAACACGAAAAACTGCTCATTGCGATAGGCTATTACCACGAAGTAGAGAACTCCGAAGTTCCTATGTGCCACTATCCTCACCCTAGGGATCATTGTTAGGCCTTAGGTTCCAAGCAAAGCTCTAGGGAACACTTTGAACTCCAGGGAAGTCATTGAATTCTAGTAGTGTTAGTGACCAAATATCAGATTTCTATTCACAACTAGAATGAAAAACATCAAATAGAAAAAGAACATTAAACGCATATTTTTTGGTCTTTAGCTGGTTTTTACTAATCACAAAGATACATATATAAAATACTGCCACGTGTGTAAAAATATAGAGTAAATTTCACAAATCCACAACTTTCAAGGGTTGGGATAACACATAACCAAAAAATGGGAAACATTTCACATAATCACAACTTTTAGAATAATTTGTCACAGCTCACCCAAACTGAGCATGGTCATGTGTTTGACACCGAAATTGATGATCTAGGCCCACTCTTCAGCTATGACGTGGCACCGAGTTGCCATATAGGACTTGTGACTTGGCCCGTGGCTGGTCCCTGGATTCTAATGCGACTCGAACTAGTTCGATGGAACCAGTTCGCTCCCTCTCCTCACCAGACTCACTCACGACGCAACGATGGTAGTGACCTGGAGGCGCTATGGCAGCACTTCATCTTCGGCGATTCTAGTTGTCATCATGGACCGGAGCGAGGCCCCCTCCGATGTGGACACTGGTTTGGAGTAAATTTCAACCATGAGGGAGTGAGAGGGAGTGAAGTAGTTCCATCGAGCCAGTTTAAGTCGCATTTAGAGTGCGGGGACCGGCCACAGAGCACGTCACAGGTCAAACGTGTCAAACGTGTGACCATACTCAGTTTGGGTAAGTTGTGACAAATCTCTACTACTTAAAAAAAGAGTAGCGTTCCCTTTCCTGCCGGCAGAGTGTGTTTTGCCCACTCTTCGTCCAACCTTTCTGTTTTGCAACCTTCCTGCCAATAAATACTTAGCAAATATGTGTTTACCAAATAAAATCCTACTATTTTTACACAATCACATTAATATGGGCTGGTAAATCACGAGCTAACGTACTAGAATATTTATACCCCGTTGCAACGCACGGGCAATTATCTAGTTACCTAAAAGTTATGGTTATGTGAAATTTTTGCTAAAAGATGTGGTTATGTGTGACCCTGATCCTTCAAGCTGTAGTTTTTGTGAAATTTACTCAAAAATATATACGTAGTAACCGGAAATCGCCGGCTGCAGAGTTAGAATATATTCTGCCCATGTCTAGCTCCTTAATTTCTAACAAACTCTATCCATCGACAAAGAGAGTTGAGCTCTTTGGCTTGCTGCGCCTACCGCGTCTCCCGGACAGAAGGCCACCAATCCGACAGAACAGAGTGCGTTGCTAGCGTTAGGCGGATCAGGTTGAGAACTCTAAGGATGCAAGCTCAGAGTACCTGTCTCGCGAAGGATCTCGCAATACCAGAGAACGCAGACCCCTTGGCTAGGAAGGCCACGACGCTCTAGGTGATCGGCCGTCCAACGTCGATCCTAAAGCGCCAGCTACACAATGAACTTGAACTTCAACGGTGCCCAGCATTTCCAGACTAGGTTGGCGCACGCGAAGCTAGTTTGGCCTGCGAAGAATGCAATATACGCCGATCCCGTGGTATACTTGCCATCTGCCGACCATTTCCAGCGGTAGGTATCCTGCTCCTAAGAACTACCAATTTCGGTGTGTTACCAATAATAACTACATCAGCACATAATGGTAACTATGTATTATAAACATGGTAACTAATGGCGCTAAAAAAATTCATTAGAACATATCCAAATGGGATCTAATTTTGAAGCCCTCGTCGAGAAAAACCCGAGGGTAAAAATGGATCATGAATCTAGTCAACGGTTTGAGCTATAAAACATTTTAAAATTTTAAAATTAGCATTTACATCTGCTAACATAATCATTTGCATGCAAGTGAAAGGCAATGAGAGAGACATGAGAAAGAAAATAAGGATGATGTCATCATTTACATGCATTGCAATTGATTTTCATCCGCCGCATCGTAAGCAATCGGGGCACATGGTCGCCACCTAGTAAAGTCTTTTCTTGAGAGGTATTCTCAAAATATAGTTCATGTACTACATAAACTAATGGCTAAGTTACGTACAGAAGACCGTCTCCTATAAATGCCACTATAGATATAGTCAATTAAAATGTTAATCACAGACGGTTGACGAAAACCATATGTGATAAGCCGGTCAACCATCTGTGATAAGCCTCATGATAACTAAAATTGACATCACACATGGTTAAAAAACCATTTGTAATAAATAGATCATCATAGCGGTTTTATAAAAAAATGTTGCAAATTTGGTCCGGCCCATTTAGGCGCATCAGCTCTAAGCCATATATATTGAACAAAAAACCTAATCCCCTCAAAACACCCTAACTCCCTTATAGCGATGTTCCTCCTCACTTCTAGCTCCCCACTCCCTTCTACCTAATAAATCTAATTAACTCCCTATGTGGCCCTCTCTCACCGGCCTTCCAGCCCTCCGTGGCCCCTCCTTGCCTTCCTTTGTTGCCCCTCATCACCGGCCAACGACCTCTTTCACCTCCCTCCACGGCCCCTTCACCTCCATGCTCCGGATCCCCCCCGTGCCGTTCCCTAGTGGTGAGCATTGGTGGTCCTAAGTCGACCATGTCCTTCGTCGACACCTCCCCGTCCCTGGCGACGATGTCCTCTGCCAGCAACTCCCTATCCCTGGTGATAGTGCGGCAGCGGCGATGTTGAGAGAGGAGAAGACCAAGGCATGGAAGACGGAGCAAGCGACGCTAGATCTGTCCACGATGACGTCAGGCACCACTGGATCCGGTTGCTAGTGGCATCGGTGGCGGTGGCTCCAACCTCAATGCACAGATGGTTTAAAAATCCGTCCACAATGACGGTTTTGAATCCTCTATGATGTGTGTTTCTGTAACAGTGAAAAGCTTAATATATTTTTCACGCAAAATGAAAAAGCTTCATATATTCATGAACAGACACTACTACAGAACACACAATTATAGCTAGCCAAAAATTACTTTCTCAGCCGGTTTACCGTCTGACTGTAGAGAAATGGTGCTAATAATATGAATTATCTCAGCCGGTTATAAAATCGACTAAGATAATAACGCCTCAGCCGGTTATACAAAAAAACTGACTGCTATATGATCTTATCTCAGTTGATTTGCCACCCCAACCGATTGAAGAATAAACTATCTTAGTCAATTCCTCCTTGGGAACCGACTGAGATAATAGCATATCTCATTCAGTTTCCCTGGTTGAACAGGCAACGATGATTATTATCCCAGCCGGTTCCTAAAGGTACATGGCAGGTAAATCTGGGTTTCTGCTTGCCCTGAAACAGAAAATGCATTTTATATACCCAGATTCCTAGAATTCCCAGATCATATTTCACATCACACTTGAATCCATAATAGACATTCACATTGACATCATATTTTAATTCACAACTAAACACAAATGCAAGTAGATAGAAATTCAATATTTACACCACAACATCCATCATATGTCTTGATGACTTGGCAACAGTCGAAAAGCAAGTGATAACTGAACATCGATCATTGGATTGAAAACAATTGTCTTAGTCTTCAGATCCATCATAATAGAACTTGCCTTTTGGATCAATGATGCTATCAAGAAGGAAACGTGCCATGTCCTCTCGAATCCTGCATAGGTCCGTCTTTGGCAATTTCGTCCATGCAATAGTACGAACCTGTCAATATGAAGATCATAATGATGCTAGATACAAGACGATAAAAAAATCATAATGATAATTTGCATATCTCAGTAACTGCGTTTTTGTTCACGGAAGCTCGACACATGAGAAGGCTCATGTGGTGGCCAACATAGAAGCCACACAAATTGCTAAAATTGGGTTGTTGGTGGCACTAAAAAGATATATATAGACTCGATATGTAGTTGTATAGAATTGATACCATGGAGTGTAAAAGTGTGCGACATGATACATACCGGAAAGGAGAAGTGGTGGTATAACTTATGAGGGGCCCCCGCATTATCCCTTTACCCCACGTGATGACAATATATTTGGTAGGCTCTGAATAGTGGAAGAAAAGCCATAATTATACCAATGACCTATTACCTTGGAATTTCATGAGATAATTTATTTACCTGTCGATCATCATGTTGACCCTCTCGAAGTTGGTCATGTTTTCAAGGTATGAATCCAGATAATACACCTTCTTGATAGGGAGTATGATAACAATGAGAATCTAATGGGAGCTAAATGGTCATTAATCTAAAGGTAGTTGATCCTGCGCCGAAGGTGTGAAATGAACAAGTTTGAGACATTAACAAGTTTATAGCGCTTACCTTTTGTTGAAGGGATAGAGGAGGAATTTCTTATGTTGGCTAGCCACCATAAGATCGACGATGTAATTCTCAACAACCCTTTCAGAAGAATCCTGAATCCTATCGGTTTATTTGCTTCTCTCGCCTTGACAATAGCGAACCTATATATACACGAGCGAAGAGTTCCGTATTTGTGACATGCGTAGGTATTATAGTAAAGTAAATGGAGCACGATTGTAAGCACTTACAATGTGAAGCATCTTACGAGCCCTGCGTCCAAGGCAATTAGGTTGTACATAGGGAACAAGTCCTCCCAAGTCACGATGAATAGTCGACCCTTATCATGGAGGAAGTCCTCATGTCCAAACATGCCAATGATGCTATCGCTCCGCTGATTCTTGAGTTTCTTAAAATTAGCCATGTAATGGTTGTGCAACGCAGCGCAAGCCTAGCCAAGTTCAGGCATCATTTTTTGTGATTCTTGACCATTGGCTTCCCAAGCTTGTATGTCAGGACAGTCAGAGCACTCGGGAGACTCCCTCCAGTGGCATATATCGCGGCTATTTGTTCGATGGTCAAGTCTTGGGTAGAAACTATCTTCACCAAGTCCTTTCCCTTCTCATGCTTTGGTGATGCCACCTTGGGACGACTCTTTGGCGATTCTTGTGTTGTTAGCTCAAGCTGTCTTAGTGACAACGCTGCCACCACAAGAGGCGAATACGTCAAAGGGACCAGTGGCTGCTTTGACGGTCGCGACAAAACCTTCTTAGTCGGCCGCGAGCCATCAAGGGAGATGTCCTTCTTGGGCCACTAGATGAATGTCCCCTTGGCTTGATTTAGATTTAAGATTACGTTGTTGGGTGGAATCGGGAGCTTTAGCTTGCTGAAAGTGTCGTTAACTCGATGCTCACCCTTGCGTACAAAGGGTCTATGGAGACGTTGTGTATCCTTTTCTCTCCCGTTGTTGGTAGCCCCAAGTGGCATCCACGAGATCATCCATGCCCACCATCCTAACTTGAATCTTGCATTTCGTGGGATCCTACATAAAAAAAGGCAAGTTTAAGCCAACGGGCCTGAAACAATCTTATGTGGAACAATATGTCAAGATATATCAAGAATACCTCGATCTCATCACACGGGAAGGTAGAAGTTGTATCTTCCTGGCGAGTAGGGAGGTCGATCGATGTGCAGCTACTCCGACGAGCCCCAGGGCTGGTAGCAACTGGTTGTTCTTGTTGCGGAGTTAGAATCCACTCCGTTGTTAACTCCTGAAGTATCTCTTGCTTGAACTTTTCGCTCTTGTGTTGTTCTTCAGTGGCTTTTCTAGATTTTTTTGCGTTCGCGCTTCGCCTCAAAAGCATGGAAGAGTCCATATTTGTGTGAAACGTGGGAATCTACACCCCTCGTGCGACCTGGGTGCTCAGGGTTTCCCAAACCCTCTTCGAGTACATCTCCTACAAAGGTGCAAGCTTGGGATGACGCATCGAACTCCAGCTGCAAAAGCCAGAATTATTTGTTACTTCAATTGGTATAATTCACAAATAGTTAGTACAACTTAGGAGGGTTTTATATCTTACCAAACGTCTGTACACTTGTGTGTCAGCTGCGTTCTCAAATGCTGGGTCGCCTAAAGCCGATGTTGATACAGATGCCCTAGCTCTAACTCAGGCTTTGGTTCTCGCATCGGCGATGTTGGCAAATCTGGGAGGGGCATCCGATTGCGATGCCTGCTGATCCTCCCTTTCTCATCTCTTCTTCATTCCCACGTACCCGGCAGTCCCAAGACGGTGCGGGTGCTTGTTTCTCTTAGAGAGCTCCCTATTTTGTTCACTCTTCAGCCTGAATTCTTCTGTCGTCTTCATCCTGACGAACTTGGTCCTAGCCGCCAGAGTAATCATAGGCCACTTCTCAAAAGGCTCCACCCCAACGTACACGAACTCATTGACCAGCGTCATCTTCCAATTCTTTCATGCCTTGCACACTATCATACGAGCAACTCGCTTGACACGGTCCTCCCATTCATCCGGTATGATGAAATATCCCATGATTTCCCTTGTAATGCTGGCGAGCTGGTCCTTTCCGACTCTCTTCCAGCTTTCTAAAGTGATGGGCACCCGCTCTCATGCTACAATTCCGCAGATGGTGGAAAACTTCTTCCTCACGTTCTCAAGCTTGTCAGGTGCCCCTGACTCATATAAGTGCATCACGGTGTACTTCACAACCGGTCTCTTTGACCGTTTCCTTCATTCTCCTCGATGGTCTAGGTGGTGATGGCGACCGAGAGTCGCAATTGTCTGACATTTTGGGAGAAAGGAAAAAGCGTACGTACTTTATTTACTTTAATACTAAAGCTTCACAGAGGAGAAAGATTTGGCATCTAAAAAAAACCTAAGTTGACCCCATTTGCACAAAACACTAGGGTTCGATTTCCTTTGCATACAACACCATATAACTGGTCTATGTCTTGCACTTTGAATCAAAATTTCAATTCGGCCCAATCAGATTCCTTTGCATTCAGATTTAGAAAAGATTTGCAATTGAAAGGACCTCAGATGCCGACTAGAGGGGGGGTGAATAGGAGGCTAACAAAAATTACTTCTTTTAACTAGATTGTTTAGATTAAGCCTTATGCAGAAGCAAGGATTAGCTAGCTGTGTGACAGGTGAGTGACACAGGTAAGTTGCGATGTGTAAATCAGCATGCAGCTGTCACACAGGTGCCTAGCACAGGTGGGCTAATGACTTAGCAAAATGATAAGCAATCAAAGTGTATATGTAACAGGTAGCTGACACAGGTGTGAGATATGATCTATATCAACTGTGAGACAGCTAACAAGACACAGGTGTAAAGGTGATCTAAGCAGATAAACAGAATATCTATATGAACATACAAGCAAACAGATATAGCATGAAGCAAGGAGTAAAACAACAAGTACTCAGGAGACAGAGTGTTTTTCACCGAAGTTCCCAGCTCTTTGCAGAGTGGTACGTCTCCGTTGGAGAGGCTACTCCAAAGAGATCGCCAGCACTGAATCGTGCTTGTTCTCCGAGTACCTGATCTCAGGCCTCTTCCTTTGCTTGTGGAAGTCCTTTTGCTTGCAGCAGGTAGACTTCAATCACCCTCACAGACTACTGGTCCAGCCCACATAAGCTTGGGTGGTACCAGCAACTCCTACGCCCGTCTAGGAGTAGACACTCCAAGAGTAATAGGTTCAGCAGTAACAACTCTTGGAGGAACCAATGCTCTTTGCTCAAGAACTCTAACCCTTGCCGAACTGACACTTAGGAAACTTGGCTTTCGTTCGATGGAAAGAGGCTTTGCAATGGTCGAATGTGAGTTACTGATTGGCTCATTGGTTGAGATCGAAGACCTCCCCTGGTCCCCTATATATAGGGTTCACAGGCACTTGACTGTTACACTGTTGCCACGTAGGATTAAGTGAATCACCGGTGTCAGCCACCGGTGACACAGCCAATCACTCCACCCAACTATAACCGGCTCAAGCAGACTGATACCTGTGTCACTGGCGGCACACACAGGTAAACCCTAAACTGACGCAGCCGCACTGCTCAGCCCGGTCTTGGCACATGACATGCCCTCAGCGCACACACTCTCTGAAACCTATAAGGAGAAAACCTCCGACAGCCCTCCGACTCAGTAGACAAGCTATCGCAGCGCAGGTTCCTTAGCGTTTACAAGCTCTCCCCTGGTACAGAGATGTACCTGAGTCATAGAGCGTTAGGCCACCTGTGACACCGCTGTGTCACACCGGTGACTCTAACCCCTAGGGTTTTCTACTGCTAGCACTGCAGAGTGCCAGCTCCAACCAGTTTCATACTTATGCAAAACTGCTGACACAGGGCCACTAACCTCAAAGCATTAGTGCCACTGTCCAACATCCTGAGCATTGAGCAACTAGAACCTCCACAGATCATCACTGCTTCATCCCTCTTGATAGTACGGGCTTTTCCTATGGACTCAAAGAAACTAGCAAATCTAGGCTTTATCTGCCCACTAACTGTAGTCACGGCCCTTGAAGCATCAAGCCATCATCACCTTGCTTGTAACTCCTTGCACAGCACCGGCTTCTTCACAGCTGTCACACAGCTGCCTAGCACAGCCATTTCTTAGTCCTGGAAACCACTCTTGTACCCTTTTTGGTGGTCATCATTTCCTTGATGACCCTTCTTCCTGGAACCTACAAACCTACTTACCTCACTGTAAATGTTAGATTCCAGTTTGAGTTGCCATCAACCATCAAAACCAACTTGAGGCCTAGATGCTCTTTCAACAATACATAGTCGAATTACATGGTAGGAAAATCCACTTGTCAATTCTCAGCCAAGACATGTATATATACATCAATTGCAATTGTAAACATGAACTCTAAGCAATTAGGCAGAAATCATATACATTATTTCCATTATTTCCTAAACTCTAAACAATTATCGCCATGAACTCTAAGCAATTGTAAACATGAACTCTCCATTATTTCCTACATTCTAAATCGATGAACACAGCGTCTAAATCCTATACATCAATATTACGTAAATCAATTGTATGCCAGGGGTGCTCGGGATGCTAGGGCTACTTACCTCGTGTCCTGGACCAGGGAGGAGGTGGCGGCAGCTCAGGTGACGGAGGCGCCAGCTAGGGTGACGTCGGCGGTGGCTCGGGCGACGGATGCGGCGACAGCCCGACGGCTCGGGGTCCTTGTCTTGCGAGGTGGGGAAGCCATCTAGGAGGAGGGTGACAGAGGTGAGGACGACGGTGGCGTCGAGGGCCACGGAGGCGGCGAGGGCGATGGCGGCGTTCGGGTGATAGAGGTTAGAGCGGGAGATGAAAAGGCAAAAAGTTCCAAGTGGGAGAAGAAAAGAGTTTGGCGGCTTTAGGGTTTCATGAAAAGTTATCTCAGCCGGTTTCGTAAGGAAAACCGACTAAGAAAAGCTATCGTAGTCGGTTCCTCTAACAGAAACGACTGAGATAATGTGTTATCCCAGTCAGTTCCTCCACCAGAACCGATTGAGATAATGTGTTATCATAGTCGGCTCCTCCACCAGAACTGACTGGGATAACTTTTCACAAATTCAACTTCTTGGTATAATAAATATCTTTAGTCTTATTTTGTTGGTATAATCTATTTATCTTATCTTCTATAAGACTTTTTTTCCTAGATATTAAAGTAATTTTCTTTGTATTAATGTTATGTTCTATGTATTAAAATGCTTTTTTTTGTATTGAAGTCATAAAACATATACTATTATTACAAATCATAGGTAATATTACCATATATCATTATTATAGATCACAGAAAATACTTAATATCACATGTTTTGTTACAAAATAATTCCTTCTTGATGATCATTGCGTTTGTAGGGAGCCGGCTCATGCGGCACTTCATCTTCGACCCTTGTTCCATCATTGGGAGTTGGAAACTCATCGATCCATTTATTGTTTTCTGCGGTCTTAACTCTAGTCGCATTCCCATATCTTCCATGTCTAGCCGTGCGTTAAGATCATTTTTTGTTTTGTCAGGCATGTTCAATAAGAGACCCATTATGCTATCGTACACATTCTTCTCTACGTGCATCACATCGATGCTGTGACACACTTCTAGATGCTTCCAGTAAGGTAGGGCCCAGAATATTGATCTCTTCTTCCAGATGATCTTCTCAACGGGCTTCTTTTTCTTCGCTGTACCTCGCCGTTTAAACATCCCTTTCCAAACACTACTTTCAGGTTTTTAACTTGATAGTGGATCTCGGTGCCGCTAAAAATATGTGGAGCTAAGCCTTTCTCAACGGTCCATCGAATTCATCTCTCATCCTACTATACCGGTGATCCCTTGTAAGGAACCTACAATGACGCATGTACACCGTTTTCTTAGAGTGCTTTAGCCACCTACTTGTTGTATCAACTAGGCATTGAACACATGCATTGCTCCCTTTGATAGTCTGGCCCGAATAGTTACCGTTGGCTGGATAATCATTGATGGTAATGAACAACATGCAGTGTAACATGAAGTTTTCCTTTAGGTGCGCATCCCATACCTTTACGCCTTCATCCCAAAGAAGTTTTAAATCATCCACCAATGAGGCAAATTACACATCAATGTCGTTACCGGGTTGTTTCAGGCTTTGGATAAGTATTGTCATTATGATGTACTTCCACTTCATACACAACTGGTTATACATGCATAGATTCACGGGCCAAGTGCTGTGTCGGCTACTCATGTTGCCGAAGGGTTTCATTCCATCAGTGCTCAGCGTGAACCTTACATTCCTCGCATCTTCGCCGAACATAGTATACCTCCTATCAATATTTCTCCACTGTAAAGAATCTGTTGGGTGTCTCAACATTCCATCATCTGCACACTCATCTGTGTGCCAACGCATCAGTTTGGGCTCCTTAGGGTTTGCATATAAGCGTTTTAAACTGGAAATTATAGGCAAGTACCAGACAACCTTAATAGAAGTCCCCTTCCTCATCTCTATGCTGTCCTCGACATCATCACCGTCATTCTTACGCTTGTATCGAGAAGCTTTGCACGTCGGACATGCACGCAAATTCACATACTCTTTACGGTACAGGATACAGTCATTCATACAAGCATGTATTTTCTCTACTTCCATTCCTAAAGGGCAAAGAACATTCTTAGCTCTGTATGTAGTTTTTGGCATGTGGTTTCCCTTTGGAAGCATGTCCCCTAACAAAGTTAGGAGCGAAGGGAAGCTCTTATCGGTCCATCCGCTGTTGGCCTTCAGTTTCAAGAGTTCTAGAATGCCTGATAATTTTGTGAACTTGTAGCTTGGGTACATTGGTTCTCCAAATCTTCCAATAAGCAGACAAATTTCCTATACTCCCGATCATTCTCATAGTTTTCTTCAACATCTCGGATCATCTGATCTAACTCGTTGGCTTCATACGACAACGTGTCATCTTGCGACGGGTCATCTTGTGACGCACATACATCATCACGCGTTTGCTCAAGAGGTGTGCTATTAATAGTATCAGCCATGTCGTTGCCTTCATCCATGTTTGCGGGACCTTCCTCTATGATCTGATCTTCATCGTGATTGGTCCAACATGCATACCCCTTCATGAATCCCGTCCTGATCAAATGTGTTTGGATCTGCGTAAGGTTTGTGAAGCTCTTTAAAATTTCACAATGACAGCATGGACAGCTGATCCACGTGTCCCCTCTATTCAAACTATACTGTTCGGCTACTCGTAAGAATGCCGAGACGCCTATTGATGTACTCTTCGCTAGCACGATTTTCAGCGTACATCTACCATTTATCCATCTACGACAACATGCAAATTTTATTAAAATGAGCAAGAACTATCAAAATATTATGTGCAACAAAATTTTATGAAAATTACCATAAAATTTGGCAACACCCCAACCAACTTATATCAAGTGTACCAAACAATGAACACTTGCATTGAAGGCTCTAGCAACTTCGGACATCATTTATGGATATTGAACAGTATCATCTTAGCCGGTTCCTACGAAACAACCGAGTCAACAGTTATCTCAGCCAGTTACACAAAGGAAACCGGTTGTAAAAATTGTATTACCTCAGCCGGTTTTAGTGGTCTAACCGACTGTAAAACTATCACAGTCGGTTTTCCACTCTGAACCGATTGAGATTAGATATTATCTCAGTCAGTTCATTCTTTTCAGTCGGTTTGTCATCCCAACTGGCTGAGACTTGAGTTCTTACTGTCGGTTTTACTTGCACCGGCTGAGATATTAGGTCCAAGAAACCTTGTTCTGTATTAGTGAGACGACTATAATACATCTACATCATGTAATGCTGAGATAGATGAAGGTGCACACAAGGATGCATTAGACTCCAGTCGCTTGATCACCTCACCACTAGACATGCAGTTTACACACCAACTTTATGCATGTCTAGTCTACCATAGATCTATGTACTTTTAGACATATGTACGCACTTGCTTACTTATATGTTTCCAAAAACCTAATAGTATTCCTGATGTGTTTGCGAATAAAGTTCCATGCCGAGCTTCGTATCGTCCAGATGAGGGTGAAGCGCCGGTGGATATTGCGACGCACGAGGAGCTATTGGTGTCGCCGGAGGGGGCAGCGGAGGCGCCTCAGCCGGTGTTGGGGCGTCCCAAGTCTTGTATGGAAGAAGAGGATGGAGGCATTTCTATCGCCGGAGGGGGTGGTTGCGGTGGTGTCACAGCCGGAGGAGGCAACGTCACGACTGGCAGCACGCCGTCGTACCTCTTGGATGGCACATGGGAAGGCCATGTTATCTCTAGAGATGGCTGCGATGTAACACTAAGAGGCGGTCGCGGCTCGTATTTCTTGGATGGCACGCGGGCAGGCATTATCACCGCTGCAAGAGGCAGCGGCTCACGCGCCTTGGGCACCAATTCTGATGGCATCTGATGCTGTTTCGAGGAAATCAGGAAATCCTCATGCTGGCCATGGTCAGGATCTTTGGTGGTGCAGCAGCAAAACCAGAAGTTGCAGGTGAAGTTGTCGCAGGAGAGGGTAAAGGATGGACATGGCGCAGACATGCACACTTTTTCAGGATCTGTCTATACCTATAGCTATCTTGTCTATGGGTCTTGCACTACCTTCAGGTTTAGAAGTGGTTTTATATAGGGAAGTA
>JAGXJF010001920.1:0-163273 GCA_019208055.1 Stipa capillata | reverse complement strand
ATACAGATAATCACTGACGGGCCCCACAATAAGACCCGTCAGCAGAAGTACTTCTGGCTCCCTAACCCTAGCTACCACCACTGACGGGCTTCGATGGGACGCCCGTCAGTGGTAACGCTACCACCACAGGTACTGCAATGTTTTGTCCCACCTCGCCGAGCGAGCTGCGCCCACACTTGTTTAAAAGGGCAGCTGCGCGTCGGTTGTTCGAAATCCTCACAACATGTCACTGATACTTCGAGCCTCCGCCGGTCCCTTGCGCGGCCTGGGCTCGTGGGCCTGGGCGCTATGCTCGGGATAGGCCTCTGGCCGGTCCCCTGCGCGGCCTGGGCACGTGGGCCTGGGCGCTGTGCTCGGGATAGACTGGTGTGCCCAATTTTTTTTCTGAAGTACGGATAATCACTGACGGGCCCCACAATAAGACCCGTCAGCAGAAGTACTTCTGGCTCCCTAACCCTAGCTACCACCACTGACGGGCCTCGATGGGACGCCCGTCAGTGGTAACGCTACCACCACAGGTACTGCAATGTTTTGTCCCACCTCGCCGAGCGAGCTGCGCCCGCACTTGTTTAAAAGGGCAGCTGCGCGTCGGTTGTTCGAAATCCTCACAACTGTCACTGATACTTCGAGCCTCTGTCGGTCCCATGCGCGGCCTGGGCTCGTGGGCCTGGGCGCTGTGCTCGGGATAGGCTGGTGTGCCGAATTTTTTTTCCTGAGGTCAAGATATTCACTGACGGGCAAAGTAATAAGACTCGTCAGTGACATTACCTGTCGGGGGAAAAGACAGGGTGGACCACCCTTCTGACTTCTACTGACGGGCGTAGGGTTGACCGTCAGCGATATGGCTACCATTACGCACGGGTACTTTATAAAGTGCCCGTCAGTGAATCTTCGCGTCAGTGGAGAGACCAGGTTGGCATTCCGTGCCCACTTTTACTGACGGGGCTTGTTTGTGCCCGTTAGTAGAAGTTGGACGCCTCCTGCAGAGCGTGACCATCTCTGATGGGGCCGTGTGCGCCCGTCAGGGATTGATTTAATCAGCGACGGGTCTCTATGTGCCCGTCAGTGATGATAGTGCAGAGAAAGTGTTTTCTGAGGTAGTGTGTATACACACTTTTGCACCTGGTAAAAATCCTGGCTCCGCCACACTGGCACGGCGAGCGCGGACGTACTCCAGCTCATGAAATGTGGCGCACGCGCACATATAAATTAGTGTGAAGCAACAAGATTCCATCTTATCTCTTGACACCAAGTTTCGATTTAAATAGTAGCTTGGTAGTCGGGGTAGAGCTTCGATCTAGTTCGAGAGCACAGGATCCAAGAAGAGCTCAATCAGAAAGTCTTTGATCTGAGCTCCTGCTCCTGCTCCAAAGGCCACTGCCTAGGTGCAGCTAGCAGAGCAGGCACGGTCGACGAGCTAAGCTAATCATGGGCACCAACGCCGACGCCACGACGCCGACCCCGCCACCGTCGCAGGGTACGCTCATCACGGTGCTGAGCATCGACGGCGGCGGCATCCGCGGCCTCATCCCGTCCACCATCATCGCCTGCCTCGAGTCCAAGCTCCAGGAGCTGGACGGGCCGGACGCCCGGATCGCCGACTACTTCGACGTGATCGCCGGGACGAGCACCGGCGCGCTGGTCACGTCGATGCTGGCGGCGCCCGACGCGAAGAAGCGGCCCCTCTTCGCCGCCACCGACATCACCAAGTTCTACCTCGAGAACGGGCCCAAGATCTTCCCCCAGAGGAGGTACGTCACGTGTCCATGCCATGCCGCTCGGCAGGGCACGCTCGATGTATCGATCACGCCCTTCTCTTGTTCGATCATCCGGCTAAATTAATTCTGCCGGCGATGTCGGTGGTGTACGTTGCAGGTTGGGGTTCCTGACGCCGGTGGCGAACCTGTTCGGCGCGGTGATGGGTCCCAAGTACGACGGCAAGTTCCTGCACGACAAGATCAAGAGCCTCACCCACGACGTGACCGTGGCGGAGACCGTCACCAACATCATCGTGCCGACGTTCGACATCAAGTACCTGCAGCCGGTCATCTTCTCCACCTACGAGGCCAAGGTCGAACCGCTCAAGAACGCGCACCTCTCCGACATCTGCATCAGCACCTCGGCGGCGCCGACATACTTCCCGGCGCACTACTTCAAGACCCACGACCCGAACCCCGCTGCCAAGGTCCCCGACCGGGAGTACCACCTCGTCGACGGCGGCGTGGCGGCCAACAACCCCACCATGGCCGCCATTTCCATGATCACCAAGGAGGTGCTGCGCCGGAACACGGACTTCAACCAGCGGAAGCCCTCCGAGTACCGCAACTACCTCATCATCTCCATCGGGACCGGGTCGGCCAAGCAGGCCGAGAAGTACACCGCGCCGGACTGCGCCAAGTGGGGCGTCCTCCGGTGGCTCTACGACGGCGGCTTCACCCCGCTCATCGACATCTTCTCCCACGCCAGCGCCGACATGGTCGACATCCACGCCTCCGTGCTCTTCCAGGCCCTCCGCTGCGAGCAGAACTACCTCCGCATCCAGGTACATATCAATTCAACAGCCAATTCATCCGAAAAGATCAAGCTTTTTTCTCCTTGATCGATCGTGCTTGAACGCGCATGCATCAATCGATCTGCTCTGCGCGTACAGGATGATTCGCTGATGGGGCACACGTCGTCGGTGGACATCGCGACGAAGGAGAACATGGAGGAGCTGATCGGGATCGGGAAGAAGCTGCTGCAGAAGCGGGTGGCGAGGGTAAACATCGACATGGGGATGTACGAGTTCGTCGACGGCGAGGGCACCAACGAGGAGGCGCTCGCCAGCTTCGCCAGGAAGCTCTCCGACGAGCGCAAGCTGCGGCAAAGCACCCTCAACTCCCACTAGAGATCGAACAGCGAAAGAACATGTTCTTAATTGGATTGATCGATCTAAAACTGTAATATTGTAATGTAATATATGAGTGAGTATATGTGAGATCATAGCTAAATTTGGCATTGCTTTACTAGTAAAGGTACAGTACGGTGATGTGATACATGAGCATGTACGTTCAAGACTGATAAGAATGTACAAAATAAGCGGAATGGGTTTGCTATACTCTGCTTGCACGTTCTCAAGCTTAGAATTATACAAAAATAGTATGTAATTTTAATATTGTAAGGTGTAACTACCTGGTTGCTGTTTAATCAAGTAATGAACGCAACGACGTTGACTAAGATTTTAGAATATACTGAACAGCAGACAATCCCTAAAAGAAAATAATAGGCGTCAGATCGCCCCGATGAGTGGTTCACAGAGAATCAGTAGTCTCAGTTAAATGGGTCAATCTCATCCATCTGATCTGGCACAAAAATATCGCGAACACAACAAACTAAGTGCAGAGCAACAATCAACAGCAGCAGTTGTAAATCGACAATTTCTCTTCCGAAATAAACACATAACGCGAAAAAATATGCGCGCGCCATGGAAATTTTTTTTATTGCAACTTGTAAAAACCAAAAGCTGGAAGAGTATTCTCGTTCATTATCAAAAAACAACCAAATTTTCAGTCTACAACAGAAGTAAAACTTTGTTGCAACAAATCAATTGCAACATTTTCTGGACGGAGGTGTTCCAACATTTGGAAACATCCAATGCAACAACTCGATTTTCTAGTGACAACATCTTTTAAACGAAGCAATGGCAGCGATGAATCCTGTGGGCTCTGGCACGGGTGGCAGTGAGTCCTTCACGCATATGGTGATATGGAGGGAGATAGGATGAGGAGGAAGGCGGGAGAGAGAAGGCGGCGGAGAGGAAGGGCATTTTGTGGGGAAGGGCAATTAGCATTGTACACGTACCATAAAAGCATCATTCGTAGAAATGAAAGATTGTTCACCGTATGTTTTTGTAGAGAATGTCTATTTATATGTTATCTAAAATAGTTTTAGATCTCAGTTACCTTTTAAATCTTTATCTCACTCTCTATATATAGCACAAACTAAAATTATACTAACTTTAATTAAAGTTATACACTTTTGATACTGTAATTTTAGACTAAGTAATATCTAATTTTAAATGGCTGAGATTTGTGAAAATTTTAGATAACTAAGAATTAGCAAATCTATTTTTTTATAGAAGTGTCAAGTATGTTAGGAGGACCTTTTTTTTAAATATTATTTTTTTATCTAGAAATTTTAAAAATATTACAACATTCAAAAATTTTATAAAAATGGCCTCAATTGCCACGACAGATGGCGGTAGGGCCCTAATCGCCACGGCCCATGACGATTTCCAGCAATCGATAGCCCATCTGACGATTCAGGTCGTAATAGCCACGACCCGTGGCGATTTCTCCTAGAATTGCTCGTAATAGCCACGACCCGTGGCGATTGGTCGTAATCGTCACGACCCATGGCGATTTCTCCCTTTGCACCCCATTCTGCTATTTAAATGCGTGAGCAAAGGGGGAAAGGGGGGTAATCGCCACGACCAGTGGCGATTAGGAGAAATCGCCACAGGTCGTGGCTATTATGACCAATCGCCATGGGTCGTGGCTATTACGAGCAATTGTAGGAGAAATCGCCACGGGTAGGCTAAGTAGGCAAGCCGTGTCTCCGATTTTATGGATTTTACAATGCCGAGAAACCTTAAACCAGAAGCAAATAGCCATTCCTTCATTTCAAGATAATTTGTCCTATATGTATTATCCAGACATATTCAACTTTTTCTAAATATTTTATCGATGTTTCTACTAGCTAAATTTGAAGCTCATACAAACTATTATGAACAAATTAGCATATTTTGCTCCTTAAATACTTATCAAGGCTTGCATGCACAGTTTAAAGGCTGAAGCGTATACCTTAGAGCACCAATCATCGGGATATTTGTTAGGGTTAATTCAGACTTTGCACTTCTATTTTTCAGCAATTGGATAACCTGTAAAGTTGCGTTGGTTAATAGATCAGCTGACGAAAATGGAGCAAGCGATGCTGAAAAATTGTGACATGTTAGCCATTATAAATAAATATCATCAAATTAACAATCATTTGCAACCAATGAAAATCAAAAGAACTATAAAATGCATTCAGGCATGAGTACTTACCAATGCAAGAAATAGACCTTTTTCTGACGCTTGCTTGACTGGTGCTCAGCTGGGACAGAAGTGCAATATAATATAATAGCGATCTTCTGTGATTAGGTTGCCAAATCTATGAAGTACATCACCTAATATATCAAGACATTCGCATTTCATTTTAGCACTTTTTCCCTGGCAACAAAAGAAGAGGTATATCAACACATTCACATTTATCTTGCGTAATCTCTACATTTTACAATTAAGAATCCAAATTGGATTTTAGAAGCAAATAGCCATTCCTTAGATGCAGAGGAGCAAACGTAAAGGAGATGGTGGTAACTGAAAAACCAATTGAACTATGTCATGTATCATCCTGGTCTAAATTCGCACTTGGAATAATACGTATGCACTTGGAATAATACGCAAGGCAGGGGCACCACCTGGTTGATGTGATCCCACCACCGGAATGATGGGATTCGTAGCATAGAAAATAAAAAATTTCTTACGAGATGCAAACGAAAACCTAGATCCAATCTAGAAAACCAAGATCCAATCTAGAAGAAGCTTGCAACGAGAGACAGATCATATTTACATACCCTCGACGAACACGTCAACGCAGCGGAGAATTTGACCGTTGTCGATGAAGCCCGCAGCCTCCCGCAGCTAGGTTATACCTCCCAGCCGCGAGAGGGATCTTCTCGTGTTCCAATCCGATCAAGCACCGCAACGAGCGGCACCTCCGAGATGTGCACACGTACGGCTCGATGACGTCTCCTCCTTCTTGATCCAGCAAGGTGAGGTGGAGATGTAGATGAGATCTTCAGCAGCACGACAGTGTGGTGGTGGATGTGGTGGAGAAATTCCTGCAGAGCTTCGCCTAAGCAGCTGCAGGAGAGGAGTAGATGGGAGAGAGGGAGGGGCTGGCGGCTAGGGTTCAAGAGGGGCTGCGCCCAGCCCTCCCCCCTTTATATAGGCTCGGTACTGTTCACGTGAACAGTATGTGAACAGTAACTTGCCTCCCAAGTTCCCCCTTTTTCCTTTATCTCCTATTTTTAAGGGATATCGATCTTATCCATCTAGGAAGGGGGGTTACTGTTCACGCGACACTATTCACGTGTGTACTGTTCATGCAGTACCCTTGGTCCATGTGGACCCCTCCGGGATAAGTGGGCCCTACTCTAGAACCCTCCGGAACCTTCTAGAACTTCTCCGGAACTCTGCCGGAAAAATCCCGAACCTTTCCGAAACCCTAAAATACTTTCCCATATATGAAATTGTATCTCCGGACCATTCCGGAGCTCCTCGTGACGTCCTGGATCCCATCCGAGACTCCGAACAAAATTTTGGTCTCACCATATTAATATCTCATTCTCTACCCTAGCATCAACGAACCTTAAGTGTGTGACCCTACGGGTTCGGGAATATGCGGACATGATCGAGACACCTCTCCGATCAATAATCAATAGCGGGACCATGGATGTCCATATTGATTCCCACATATTCAACGAATATCATTTATCGGTTGAACCACGATGTCGAATGTTCCATTCCTTTGTCTCACGATATTTTACTTGCCCGAGATTTGATCGTCGGTATCACCATACCTAGTTCAATCTCGTTTCCTGGTAAGTACTCTTTACTCGTTCCATAATACAACATCCTCTGTGACTAACTCCTTAGTCCCTTGCTTGCAAGCGATATCAAATGTGCATTACCGAGTGGGCCCAGAGAATATCTCTCCGTCACGTGGATGGATAAATCCCACTCTTGATACATGCAACCCAACAAGTACTTTCCGAGATACCTGAAAGACACCTTTATGATCACCCTGTTACGGCGTGATGGTTGATGCCCTCAAAGCATTCTTCCGGTACTAGGGAGTGGCATTATCTCATGGTCGAAGGACTAGAACATTTAACATATGATAGTTGAAGCAAATAAAACTTAGTGACACGATCAAATTGCTACGCTCAACTTGGGTCTATCCATCACATCATTCTCTTAATGATATGATCTTGTTATTAATTAACAACTCATGTTCATGGTTAGGAAACCTTAACCATCAATTAATCAACAAGCTAGTGTTAGAGGATCACTAGGGACACGGTGTTGTTTATATAACCACACAAGTAATAATGTTTCCAATTAATACAATTATAGCATGGAGAATAAACTTTATCATGAACTTGAAGTATGACAAATAACAACTTTATTTATTGCCTCTAGGGCATATTTCCAACAGTCTCCCACTTGCACTAGAGTCAATAATCTAGTTTACATTGGTAAAGGTCTAACACCCATGGACTCCTGGTGCTGATCATGTTTTGCTCGTGGAAGAGGTTTAGTCAACGGGTCCGCCACATTCAGATCCGTATATACTTTGCAAATCTTTATGTCACCTTCTTTGACATACTCACGAATGGTGTGAAAGCGGCGCTTGATGTGCTTGGAATTCTTGTGAGACCTTGGCTCTTTGGCGTTCGCTATGGCACCAGTGTTGTCACAGTAGATAGCCATAGGGTCTAACGCGCTAGGAACCACACCAAGTTCAATCATGAACTCTCTCATCCAGACACCTTCCTGTGCTGCTTCAGCAGCAGCCACATACTCCGCTTCAGTTGTAGATGCCGCGATGACGCTCTGCTTCGAGCTTCTCCAGCTCACTGCTGCACCATTTAAAATGAATACATATCCTGATTGAGATTTAGAGTCATCTATGTCTGTGTTGAAGCTAGCATCGACGTAACCCTTTACGACAAGCTCTTCATCACCACCATAGACTAGAAACATGTCCTTAGTCCTCTTCAGGTACTTAAGGATATTCTTAACTGCTGTCCAGTGTTCCACTCCTGGATCACTCTGGTATCTGCTCGTCAAACTAAGAGCATGGGACACATCCGGTCTAGTACACAGCATGGCATACATGATAGAGCCTATGGCCAAGGCATAGGGGATATTACTCATCTTTTCTCTATCTTCTGCCGTAGCCGGACACTGAGCCTTGCTCAATATCTTACCTTGCAACATGGGCAAGAACCCTTTCTTTGACTCATCCATTCTGAACTTCTTCAGAACCTTGTCAAGGTATGTGCTTTGATTAAGTGCTATCAGGCGTTTTGACCTATCTCTATAGATCTTAATGCCTAATATGTAAGCAGCTTCACCAAGGTCTTTCATTGAAAAATTCTTATTCAAATAACCTTTTACACTTTCAAGAAGTTCTATATCATTTCCAATCAATAATATGTCATCCACATATAATACCAGAAATGCTACAGAGCTCCCACTCACTTTCTTGTAACTACAAGCCTCCTTGTAATTTTGGACAAATCCAAAACCTTTGATCACCTCATCAAATCGAAGGTTCCAACTCCGGGATGCTTGCTTCAGTCCATAGATGGAACGCTGAAGTTTGCATAACAAGTGTAGTGGCAACACTATCCCGAGTAGAATAATTAGCTAAAATCCTACAAATTTAATCACCTCGGACTACTTCCTAGCATGTGCCTATCGTTGGTGCCAGGAACAAATGAAAGCCAACCATACCTCTTTTGCTTTGGTTTCTTCCTTTGGCATTGTCTCTCCAATGAAAATGAGTGGGTTTTCTTGATAATTAATACTTAGAGGAAGTACTTAAGGGTTCTTAGTGGAAAACACTTACGGGTAGAATCAAGTAACTTGTAACTTATTCATACTTGATGATAACTTACTTGTGCTTAATTTTTTTAAACTAAATACTTCACACAAAAAAAATTCTTCTCCCTTTAGCAAATAGTAGAGAGAATAACTTAGCTAGGTTACTTGCTAACATACTAAGTTAGATAGATTAAGTAGATGTTTATATCCTAGAAAGTGTGAGCTGATAGTAGTTGGACATTAGCCTTGAATTTGCAATCACTTGACTATGCTTTTCAGTTTTCAGAAGTTGTGGGAAAATCACTATGATCGACTGTAAGTGAACTCCAAGTTCCTTACCAATGTTTCTTGCTCAAGAACTCAAGGTTTAAGCTTGGGGAGGTTGATGGGCCCATTTTGACATCATCTTTTCCTTAAAATTTAATTATGATATTCTCAAGATTATCTCATTAATTGCTGCCTAATCAGAAATTAATTAACCAATTGTGAAAATCCTCTTATTTTGGTCAATGCATGCAGGAATAACGGAAAAAGTGGAGGAAATATTGCATATTTAGAAACTACTCGTCAAAACCACCTCCAAGTTAGAACACGCCGATCGAAGTTTCTAAGGCATGGGATGGGATAAGGTATGGGCTAACTCACCTGAACTGCCCACTAGGGGGGGGTCTGTCAAGTCAAACCAAACCACTTTTGTGAAGGTGGGCCTGCAGAATTATGGATGGACACGATGAAAACCTAATTCTAAAGCTTGTCAATCTATATAAGGAGAATACACCAAGAACCCATCATCATCAAGGGGAGGAACAATTTATATAGATCCATTCCTGCCTCCACACCTCAAAGATCACATCTACAACCTACAAGGAAGGTCCAAGAAAGGAGAAGAGGAGGGGGAGCCGCCACCCATCCAGCATGGCCCTAGGGACGGCACGGGTGCCACCAACTCCACCACATTGCTATCATCTCCAATTCCCTCTCTCGATGTGTATCTCCATGTTTGGTTGTACCTTGAACATCCCTTTTATTTTAATGAGTAATTTTTTAAGTAATTCTTTGTTTCTAGGCGTCATTGAACTAGCATGTTATTGGTTTGCATATTTGTATTGATATAGCACATATCAATCCTCAATGTTGGTGATGGTTGTAAACGTTTATCATGTTACAACACATGGGGTTTGTACCGAGTAGATGCTATAAGGGACCCACTTGCTTTACGCCCTAACCATAAGCGAAACCTTAGTTACTACCATATGCCAATTATACGTTGGGCGGGGGTAGTAGTTGCAAGGGATATGTACTGATGTTCGTGGTATACCTAGTTATGGCTTTGCCCTCATGCCGTCATACAAAGTGAGGCTTTGCATTGTTATCTAGCCGATTGCCTAGAAACCTTTAATTACTTGTTATTTAGTTTTATGTCTTCTAATTAATTTTTTTAGTTAATTTATTTATTTTCAATAATTTTGGTTTAACTTGTTCCTCTTTACAGCGTTTCGAGAAAAGGTAATGGTTAGTAGATTATATTTGAGTTACGACTCGGTTGCATATGAAACTATTCTCAGTGACAAGTTCAGTTGTCAAAAAGGGACCTTTATCCTTTGGTTTGATAAAAACCTGGAATAATACTTCCATCAAAGGTTACTACAATGATCTGTGCACTTGCGGTCGTCAGGCATTCAAGACCGTAATTTAAAAAAATGCATGCTTGCTCAGTAAATGGTTGTTCAAGCTTCTCAATAAAGATGGCACCTGGCAGCGTTTGCTTAGGGAAAATATATGCATAGTAAGATGCTTACACAAGTGGAAAGTAAACATGGAGACTCACATTTTTGGTCTAGCTTGATGAAAGTCAAACGTCACTTCTTCTAGTTTGGGTCTTTTGAGATTCAAGATGGGACAAAAATTAGGTTTTGGGAGGACACTTGGCTTGGTACCTCTCCCTTTTGTTCACAGTATCCACTTCTTTACCATATTGTGCGATAGAAACATGCCACCATGGCGAGAGTAATAGGTACAAACCCACTTAACATTTCTTTTTGTAGAGCGGTAGATAATTTACACAAAAGAAAGTGGAATGACAATTTTGATTGTTGTTTCTGTAGTGGCAAGGAGACGATCCAACATTTATTTTTTTTATTGCCCTTTTGCAAAACTAGCTTGGCGCATAGTTTATGTTGCTTTGAATATTTCCTCACCAACCGGCACATCTAATATGTTTGGTGGCTGGCTTTTGGGGATGGGGAGAGATAATCGATATATTATGTTGGTTGGTGCGGTAGCTGTCTATTGATCAATATGGTTGTACCGCAATGATATTGTCTTTGAAAAAAATTCTTCAAACCCTTTGCAGATTATCTTTATGGCTATTAACTGGTTGTATACTTGGTTTATGCTACATCTGATGCTTGTGGCTTCTCATACGCTGGAGCGAGTACTTCAGGAGCTCTTCACCACCCATGTATGACGGTTTACTTGGAGGCTATGTTGTAATTGATGATGTTACTTTTATAGCTTACAAACCTTATTGCATCGAGCCTATTGGCTGATACTTTGTAATAACAGTTTAGTGCATCTCAAGATCGAGAGTTAAATCTTCTATTATCTAAAAAATGTCCGAAAAAGATCTTGGCTGTCTACCTTATTATTTAGCCTATTGTTTTGATAGCAGGTCTTGTCTCGTATAAATTTGACTAGAAAATATGACGTATAATAACGATTGCGCCAATGCTTCAGTTTCTCAGACATTGGTATTGTCACACACATCACTTTCACTTCCTTTGAAACAAGACGGAGGAGGTATACATATACCCAAATAACATACGAGAACACGCCACTCGACAGCCCAACACATTTTATCTGACACATGCTTGAGCAACCGCCAAAATTTCAGAAGTCGCTTTCGAAAATGGCTTTACTAATCATTTTTCAGGAATCATATAATCACAAAAACGATGCAAACCAAAAAAATATAGCTAGGGCCCTCTTTCGATAAAGCTGAACTCAACAAACACGTGAGTGTCAGCCAGCAGAGTTTAGCAATATTTTCTCTCTCTCTCTCTCTAAACATGTAATCAATTGACAGAGAGAGAGAGACGGTTGTATTGTGTGTTTATGGGCCTGATATTTTCTTGTGTTTGGACCAAATGCGTGGAAACTTCTGCCACACTACCACCGACCGGAGCCTACCAGCCACTAATTGGACGTTGAGCTTCCAGGAGCGCTAGCCAGCGTGGCGTTTGGCACAGTGCCAGGCGTGTCAATTATTCTCACAATCAGTAGCCAATGCACTGTTCGATTGGCTGACTAGTTGTTTGTCCCATTTGGCTAGCTTTCTCTCCCTAGAGCCTTCTTTTGCTGTGTCCCTCGCCTCCTCTCTCTCTGGCTCTTTGCCTGCCTATAAATAGGCCAGATTATCTTCTCGCCCATAGGAGGTAGATAGCTCATTCTGCATTATCAATTGCACGAGGCAACTCCCGAAGTAGTGTGTACTGTCAAAAGTAGCCAAGAAGACAAATCTACCAGAGATTGTCAGAGATTTTCTGCAAGTTGCAAGATGGTTAAGGTTGGTTACTAATCAAGCTCATCTTGTTCTAGGACTAATTTATGCCTTGCTTAATCATATGTATCGATCTGAATGGGGTTTGGTCTTCGTTGCAGCAAAAGATTGTTCTCAAGTTGCCGCTGGATGATGAGAGGAAGAGGAGAAAGGCCTTCAAGGCTGCTGTTGGCATGGCTGGTATGAACAATCTCTGATCATATTTTAGCCTTAATCCTTAATCCGTCCTGTTATGTTCTTCTCGATCCTTATCATCGTGTTCTTACAAAGAGGTGCTGAATTATACAGGTGTGACATCCGCAACGATAGAGGGGTGCAAGATCATCATCGTCGGCGACGGTGTCGACCCCATCGCGCTGACGACGACACTCCGGCGTGACCTGGGCTACGCCGAGCTCCTCAGCGTGTCATCCGGCAACGACAAGAAGAAGGACAGCTACGGTTATAGCTATGGCGGAGAAAAGACGAAGGACGGCTACGGCTACGGCGGAGCGGACGGTGGCGGTGGCATCAGCTATAAGGGTGGTAACGGCGGTGGTGGAAGCGGCTACCATCAGAATGCGGTGGCGCCGGTTGCCTACCCGGCGGACCAACAGTACAACACCATGCCATCTTACCCTGTTTATTACTCCTACCACCCTTATCATCAGCAGCAAGAACAGGATCCCGGTTGCAGAATAATGTAGGTGCTGGAGAGAAAGAAGGCTGGAGATGATCCCGGTACCCCGAACTGGATGCTGTTCCTTATCGTGACAACGTAAGTGTGGTTTACAGTCTTCTTAATCCAGTTCAGCATCGCCGCACGAAGCCTACTGAGATTGACATCGACTTCGGACGTGACACTGAGGACGGATCACATAAAGTACTGGACGGTCACGAGGCGATTCCGCGCAGGAAGGAGTTGATCCTACGCGCGGTATTAGACAGATCGAGATCACGATTGTTACTGTACTTGGTGTATTCAAACTCTTGTTATGCCTAACTGTGGTACTCTGTAAATATAGATGAATAAAAATAGAAAAGTGCTTCTACGACTCTTTCAAAACTGTTTTGCACAAATCTCAAAATGCCTCCAGGTAACTAGCAGAAAGGCAGATTAGTCAAATTTTCTTAGGGCCTGAACAATGTCTTCCTGCATGTCTGTATCTCGCAGCACTGGTCCTGGTGGATGCCGGTGATACGTACGCACAGCCTTATGCAACGTGAAGTGGGTCTAGTCGAAGCAGTAGACGATGATGTTGCTGATCCTCCTACGGCCAATCTCCACGAGCTTCTGGTTCCTCGCGGTGACGAGGGCACAAAGTATCACGCTCATCCTCTCCCCTGACTCCGTCCACTTCCCAGTCGCTGTCCTTGCCGTCATCTCCCTTGGCACCGTCTGTCACCGTCATTTTGCAACTTTACATGCTATGTGAATATCAGCCATATTTTATGATAAACCTAGTTGTGTCCTATAACTGCATATGACCTAGGTCCTACGAGTATATCCTTGTAACCTTAATATTATTTGCTGCTCCTTGTATGTCCAGCAATGTATTTAGGAATATAGACAATAGTCATGCTTAGCCCTGCTATAGAGAAAAGCTTGTTTTTGTCTGATTCACGTGAACCACCCTTTGGTTATGGGATTAAAATCCTCGGGAAGGCGTGCACCTTCTGAGGTAAATGTTTGGAAATGATGTTTGCTAAAACCCCAAAATAAAATGGTAGATGATTTTGATTCAGGTGAGAATGGTAAGGGGAGATTGGAGGAATGGTTGTAGCATATAGGGACATGGCTATGAGGTGATGGTATGCAGTCTTGCTTGAATCAGTTAAGAACCGAGCCTAAGTACAGCTCGACCAAGTTCACCCCGTACGTCTACGTGGCCTTTGTAGGAAGGACTTGGCTTTCTTCGATTCCTTGCAACCTTCGTCTATCTGTAACATTGGTTTTTCTAGCGCACATCTGTTTTGCCTTCTTGAGTGGCAGATCACAAATCTATTTGTTACAGTACGATATCATCTTCTTATGCGCACCAGCTCTGGATCTAATTAGAGTCAATGAGATATGGCGTAAGCATGTAAAGTATCGAGATCGTAATAGACCAATCTCATAAAGAGCGGTGGCAACGAACAATCATGACAAAAAAAGAATAGATTTAGCAAAGCAGGCCATGAATTCTTTAAGCACGACCTTAAAAAAGTACAAATGACTATCGCTCTTTCAAAACTTTATCGTACCTTTTAGGACCCTTAGATCCTTACCCTATATAAGAATCTAGTACTAAAGAAACCTAACCTCTAATCCTCTTTTGTTTGCGCCTTACTCTTGGAATGCTTAACTGCTTGGGTTGTGTTCCTATCACCAACATCTCATGGGTTTACATAGGTCTACATAGCCTCTTCGAAAGCAAGTAGGTCTTTGAATCCTAATAGGTTTTTCTTAAGATTTTCTTATAGCACAGATCTTTGAATCATAATAGGTTTAGGATATGAGTCACATCATATTCAACAATTTTCACCTTGACTCTTATTCATTAAAGTCACTGTGCTCTTCCAAAAATTCGCTCCAAGTCGGCTCCACCTTTTTGCTCCCACTTTGGGAGCAGGCCAACCACAGGGGCTTATGCACCTCACCATGATGTGCGTGTTGGTGTTTGGGCTGGGCCGTCCGAACCCTCTACTTGAGAACTCATTTGTTGTGTAGTTTTGTTAACCACACCACCTGTTCATATGGCCCTCCATGCCATAGGTTTGTACCGCTTCCAAATTAACTTCACCTGTTCATTGGTCTCGTGTGGTTGGTTCCACCATGACTTCTTCAAAATGCTCGTACCTTCACCTTTGCATTTGCTAGAGTTTGTAACCCTCTTTGCAGCTCCACAAACAACTATAGCTACGATCTGAGTACCTACCATTGACAATACATTTTCCTTCTCCTAGCCAAGATTTGTATCAGATCTCTCATTGGTTACGTCACCTTTAAGAGCAATACGTGTCCATCTTTGCCCCCATATATGTTTCATAATTACATACCCTTTGCAAGTAACCCCTTAACTCTACCTCGAAGTGATACCTCACAACTACGGAGTTCAAGCGACCTCCGAGATATTAGATTCTTCTTAAAGCTGGGAACATGCTGAACTCCCATTAGTGTGTGATATGCTCATTATACATCTCTAGTGTAACCATTCCTACCTCAATGATGGCATAACCCTTGCAATTCGCTAGTGAACAGTTCCATGCACCAGGCATAGAGATATTTCGTCAAACACCTCCAGCATTGAGCATATATGGAAGCAACTATCTGAATCCAATATCACCCATGAGAAGTATCCGGTTGACTTACAGTAAGTATGCCCAAATCATCTTTCGCTACTGCCACTGAGCATGCACTCTTCGTCTATTTCAAACTTAGATAATCTTTATTCATATGACTTTCCTCGTCACATAGGTAGCATACACGTTTGTTCGTATTCTTGCCCTTCTTCTTCCTGTGGCTCTTGCTTTTGCCTGCAACACCTATAGTAACCAATGCTTGATTATTCAACGTTAAATTTCAATGACTTTTTCAAAGACTTCGCCTCCAATAGATATGTAACCATCTCATTGAAGTTGAGATTTTTTTCCCCATGAGAATATTCATGACCAATTGCTCCCATAATGATGGTAGGGATGAAGTAATAAGACGACCTTGTCGTTCTCCTCGATTTTCCCATCCACAAATGATAAGCTTGAAGACATTGAGATGGTCGACAAACCGTGTGAACCATGCACAGCCTAAATGCCGCTTCAGCACCCACCTGTTTGTTAGCGACTTTGCGATGTACAGTTCTTCTAGGTCATTCACTAATTTTTTTGACAAATTCTCCTTATTCATCGAGTACTTTACCTCATCAAAGAGACACATGAGGACTATATTGACAGTCCTCCACTCCATCACCTTCCAGATTCCATCGGATGTTCAAGCTAGTTTGTCCTCTTTAAGGGCATCAATTAGCCCTTATTGGATAAGAACATCATTCACCACATATTGCCACACACTAAAATTTTCATCACCATCAAATTTTTCTACTTGATTCCATATTATTGACATTGCTTCTAATTACATGCCACCTGACGTCTTGCCGATCTTCTCACGCATAGATTTAATCAATATACTCTATATGTCTATTATATAGTTGGGACTCATGATATGCAATTGGCGGGTGCATAACACATCAAACTTTAAACGACATACCCAAGACCCATGATATGCAAAAGTTGATATACTCAAAGATTCGTGACATGATTTTGCATGTATGTATTTAAAATGTAACGACATACCCAAGACCCATGATATGCAAATCTTGATATACTCAAAGATTCATGATATGCATTTCGCGGGTATATACCCTGGACTTGTGTATATACCCATAAACCTGATATACCTAGAATGATATAACTAGACTCGTGACATGATTTTGCATGTATATATTTAAAAAATGAAAACGACATACCCAAGAACTTATATACTCGACGTATCCATACCTATAGACACATACCCAACGTATTCATCCAGCATACATTATCTCTATACAAGAAAAATGGCAGGCAACAAAAGTACAACAAATCACGTCAATATACCTCAATATTAAGACTTTCCTAATCCTCAATGATCCCCATGTACCTTAATTCATGTTCTCAGAATTTCGACCTAAAGATACTTCATATTCTATTTCAAAAGAATCTCGTATAGCTTCCATTACTCATGTATAGCAATAAAATATAGAGAATTGGTCAAATAATTATTATATTTCTCTTTCCTGTTTGAGATAATCTCTTGCAATTAAACCTGCATGCATATGAATGAGCAGACATCATGCATGGGGCCAAAACATGTAATTATTACTCCGTTGCATACACTTCCCATATCAGCAAATACTAACCGGTGACAATCATACGCATTGTAAAAGTACTTATCTAAAAGTAATCTAGTGGCTGGGAGGTATAGAGCCTGGGCTCCATGAAGCCCAATTCAGCTTCATATATATATATATGTATATATATATATATATATATATATATATATATAGATTCCCTAATCTATAGCTGAGAGTAGAATAACTATTCTACGCGCTGGCCAACCGACCGAGCCAGCCAGCCCAAACCCATCACGTCCCACCTTTTCACCACTGACCGTAAAACTATTCAGTAGATATAGTAAATCCATCGAACTATATTACTGTCGAACAGATCTCTCACAGTCATGTAACTTCACATGTAAAATACGGTAATTTTATGTCTTTCGAGTAGTAAAACAACATGTGTCAGCGTAAAACTCAGGACTGTAGTAATTTTTGTATAAAGCGTGTCGCAAAATTATGATTATATGTACACGATATTACGATCTCGCGGCCATCATTTTACTGCATGTCTGATCGTTCTATAATAGAAAGGAAATATTTCTTCCATTTGTTCACAATCACTTGTGTAGCCCAGTTGGTTAGTAGAGAAGAGCAACATGCGTGAGGTCCAGGGTTCAAATCCTGCCTCGTCCTTATTTTTTCAACTAAAACGGATTAGGGGAATATTTCTTCTATAATGAAAATATTTCTTCTGTTTATTCACAGTCATTTGCATAGTCTAGTTGGTTAGAAAAGAAGAGTAACATGTATCAGGTCCACGGTTCGAATCTCACCACCTCATTATTTATTATTCAATTATAAAACGGACTGCGCGTGACTTAGAATTTTTTTACTGTCAAGATGTGCGTGAGATAGTAAAGTTGTGTATAGGATGTCGTAAAATCTATCACAAAAGGTAGTAGAAAGTTGCTAAACTCAGAAGGTTTTCACAGTCGAGATGCACGCGAGGCAGTAAAGTTGTGTATAAGATATCGTAAAATCTATCGCAAAATGTAGTAATTCTAAGTCACGCTAAAATCTCAGCAGTAAAATCCCGTCCGAAAATTACTACTCGATACACATAAAATTACTGTCCCGCGTGGCTGGCTCGATCTGGCGCGTTTCGGCCGGAGCGCAGAATAAGCTATTCTGCGCTCACGCTCATATTAGCGCTGCCGTATATATATATATATAAATATCTTGCTCATCCTATTGGTTTTTCCAACTACGAGTCATCTAAGGAAGATTCTAAGGTAATAATAAGACAAAACAATACCATACTGCAGCTATTGGTTCAAATCTTGAACAAACTCAATACTGAAGAAAGTGGTAAAGAGTTAGTACTAGCCTCATCTGGCTTAATTATATCCACCAGAACAATAGATTCAGAAAAATGGACATATCTAAAGGCTTCTGCAGACGAGATAAATCACTCCAAATAGTAGATAGAGATGTCAAACCTTTAACTGTAATAGACAAGTTAAAAGGAAAATATGAAGATGTGGATAATTTAGAAGAAGTTGTAAACCTAGAAAGAGACCTTGAAAGATATCAGACAGATACCCTAAGAAAAATAAGGCCTCAACAGATATATCAAATGGGTATGTTTGAGAATAAGTCAGGATTATATAGAATATCCAGAGAAGTAGAATTAAGTGTTTTAACGCAGCCAGTAGAATTAAGGGTTGTAAGTAAGCAATTTGAGAATGGATTAAAATATTCAGGCTATAAATTTATACATCAAGGAATGTATATTATAGGAATTAAAGGTATGACAAGAAAGAAATTAGGAGCTAAAGTTCTAATAACCTTATTAGATAAAAGATGGGATACAGTTAATAAAGCAGCACTAGGTTTCCTAGAAGGAGATATGAATGAAAATAAACTAATAACATATATAGCGCCAGACCTAATTATGCCTATAAAGGAATTCATAGAAAAAATGAGTTTCGGATTTCAGACTAAAGGGTATGAAGACTTTAAAGGAACAAATTTATTAGTAAGCATAGAGTTTGTGGGAAGGCTAACTAATAAAAGTAGAACTAAATACAAGGTAAATGTCAATGACGTAATTGAAAGTATGCAATCAAAAGGTATAAAATTCATGAGCCCCTTAAGAATTGATTCTAAAGAAAGAGCAGGTGAAGAATGGAACATAAGTGAGTTAATAGAAAGTAAGGCTTTAAAACAACCTGAAGATTATGTAAGCTATCAAAATAAAGCAGGTAGCACTAGTATTAGGTTTATAAATTATAAAACAAGAGCTTTAGACGATCTAGATTCAGTTATATCAGAACAAGATATTGAAGACAACAGAAGACATAGTGTTTCAGAATTCATGGAAAAGCCAGACTTAGACAGTGAAATAAATTATTGTGAAGACAAGTTAAAACAAGTATCTAATGAATATAATAATACTATGACGCATGAATGGCCTAAAATAAGAGAAAGAGAATTATATTTCTGTAGAGAATTATCCAGATTAAAAAAGGCAAAGAAAGATAAAAAATTATTTATAGAAGAGAAGAAGGATAAGGAAAAGCATATTAAAACTAAAGAAAGAATAGACAATGAAAACAAAGATATACATATAGAAAACGACAATTCTATAACAGAAAAAGAGCAATGGGAAAGGAATGAAAAATGGTTATTAGAAAGCTATGAAGAAGAAGAAGCATTAGTAAATGAAATGTATAATGAAGAACAAGCTATAGATGCCTCACAACAATATGATGACTTTCTAGACTCTTTAGATGAAGTAGGAATACATAATCTAGAAAATGCAATGGAAGCAATGGAAGTAGATATAGGAACAGGAAAGAAAAGAGGTAGGTACGGTGAAGGATCAATAAAGAATGAAGGAGAATTTGAGAGACCATCTAGAATTTCAGGAAATTGGCCTCCAGAAAGGGAAGAAGCCTCATATAACTATATCCCTGGCCAATACAAATATATGGGATCTAAAAGAAGAGATTTTGAAAGGACAGTAAAATTTCAAAATCATAAAAGTGATGGTGCAATATTGAATCTAGCTGCACATGACCCAATTGATTGGCCAAATATCATAAGCATATGGAAGGGTTTGATAGTCCAAAAATACATTCAAAACCAGCACAATATAGGAAATAAGGTAGAAGATATGATTACTTATTTAGAAACATTTTTGGGAGAATCCGCAAAAGTTCTATGGGAACAATGGGTAGAAGGTAATCCTAATAATTATGCAGAATTAAAGAGAGCAGGTAGCAACCCATATAATTTTGCAAATATAATATCCAATATTATTATAGCAGAAGATCCAGAGCTAGGATATACCACATTACAAAATGAAAGGTTAAGAGAAATTGAGAAATTAACGCTAACAAGTTGGAAAGGTATAAAAGAATTCTCACAACACTACTTATATAATGCTACTACAGCTAAACAAGGATATAACCAAGGAGTTGTTGAGAGATATTTCAACAAACTACCAGACCCTTTAGGAACTATGATATTCGAAGAATATAAAAAGGAAACTGAAGGATCTGTTATAAACATATCACAAGCTATAACATTTGTATTTAAGCAATTAAGGAAAATATGCACGAATATACAAGCCCAAAGGTCTATGAAATATTCAGACTATAATTTATGCAACAAGATAGTTCAAATACCATTAACATATGGTGAAGAGAGACCTAAGAATAAAAGATATCATAAACCTCAAAGAAGAGATAGTAATAATTTTAGAACAAAGAGAAGATATTTCCTTAGAAGATCAGATAATAAAGCTCCATTTTTGCATAAAAGAATGTAAGACGTTACAATCCAAGAAAAAATTATGATAGAACATGTAGATGTTTTATATGTAATTCACCTGACCATTTAAGTAAGACTTGCCCAAATAAGGACCAGAAAAGATATTCTAGTAAATATGAAGAACAAGAAAGGGTTCTAATAGTAGATAGTGTAAATGAAAATATATTAGTATGTGATAATGAAATAAAGGATGATGAGTCGATATATTCAATTATTGAAACAGATGAACTTGAGAACAATGAAGTCGAATACGAATCAAGTAATGAAGATGTAGACTTAATAGATGAGTTAGCAGGATTAAGAATAGAGATGATGAATCAAATAAGCTGTGAGCATGATTGGATTAGAGGTGACGGTGATTATAATATAAAATGCGCGTTCTGCATATATTATCCAAGTCAGGACAATAGAGCCACTTGTAGTTTATGTTTAAAACAAGCGTGCTCTGAGTGTTTAAAGGCAAATAATCAAAGGTGGAGAAGAGAGATAGAATTACAACCAGAAGGAGAAATATTGTCTAGTAGGGTTAGAATCTTAGAAAACAGGGTAAATAATTTAGAAGTAGAAATAGAATACTTAAGGAAGAAGTTAGAAGACAAAGGGTTACAAGAAGATAGAGTGGCAGAAAACACTGAGTTTAAAGAACAAACTATAACCATAAAAGATAGCAAGGGTGTTAAATTAACCCGGCTAAATGAGGTTATAACTAATTTCGGAAATAAATATATAGTTAAATTGCCATTCAAAGAAATATTAGGAATAAGAATCCCGGTTAAAATAAAACTAAGTACAAACGTCACCTATAAGATATTAGCATTAGTAGACACAGGATGCACAAAAAATATTATTCATGATAAATACTTTTTAAGGTGTCCTGAAATAGTCCACACTATAGATAACGATAAAGCAGAAACTTCCACAGACATGTCAGGAATAAGAAAGATTCATAACCAGCTAGCCTATAATATAGAATTATACATAAATGGAACGAAGTATATCATAGATGAAATCGTAATAAGGGACTTATCCATGATAAATGATGAAATGATTATTGGCTTAAGATTTTTACAACAATCAGTGCAAACCACTATTATACATGAACAAGGTATTACATTTATCCCATATCAAGACAATATTCCATATATTTCAGAAGTGCGAAAGCGTGGTGGAACTACCAAACCAAAAAATTTAAAAATTTCTGCCCTTGAAAGCGTGAGTATGAGTCCTGAAGAAAGCATAGAAGATCTTAGTGCAAATATAGAAGAATATTACATGGCAAATTCTTGCATAGAATGTATTGGATTACAGTCATTATCACCAAATTGGTATAGAGACATAAAATCTAAAAAAGATGTAGAAAAGATTGTCCAAAGACTAGAGGACATCCAAATAATTGGAGAAATACCTATGAAGCATTGGGATAAAAATTCTATCATTTGCAAATTAAACATAATAAATCCAGAATACATAATTAAGACATGTCCAATAGAAGCTACTCCAAAAGACATAGAAGAATTTAAAATGCACATTGAAGAGTTATTAAAGTTAGGAGCAATAAGGGAAAGCAGAAGTCCACATAGATCTGCAGCTTTCATAGTAAGAAATCATTCTGAAATAGCTAGAGGAAAATCAAGAATGGTTATTAATTACAAAAGACTTAATGATAATACCATAGATGATGCATACAATATTCCAAATAAACAGGAATGGATTAATAGAATACAAGGTAGCAAATATTTCTCAAAATTTGACTTAAAAGCTGGCTTCTGGCAAGTAAAAATGGCAGAATAGTCTATAGAATGGACAGCATTTACATGTCCTCAAGGTCATTTTGAATGGCTTGTAATGCCCTTTGGACTAAAAAATGCTCCTGCTCTATTTCAAAGAAAAATGCAAAATATATTTAATGAAAACCAGAGCTTTATACTAGTATACATAGATGATGTGCTAATATTCTCAAATTCCTATAAGGAGCATATTGCTCATTTAGAAGTCTTCTTTAGAAAGGTAGAGCAAAATGGGTTGATATTATCTAAAAAGAAAATAGAAATTTGCAAAGAAAAAATTAATTTCCTTGGTCATGAAATAGGAGAAGGCAAGATTTATTTACAAGAACATATTGCGAAAAAGATTTTACAATTTCCTGATGCTATGAATGATAAGAAGGTGTTACAGCAATTTTTAGGAATAGTGAATTATGCAAGAAACTATATAGAAAATTTAGCAAAGCTTGCTGGGCCGCTATATGCAAAGTTAAGAAAGAATGGCCAAAGGTACTTTAACTCAGAAGATATTAAGTTAGTAAGAATAATAAAAGAAAAGGTTAAAGAATTAAAGCCACTAGAATTGCCACTTCGAATCGTGCCTGCGAATTAAATTCGTGCTTTTCTAATCCTCTGTTATTAATCATCTGCAATATTACCAATCCATCTTTAGAGATCCTGGTATCAGAGCCTGGTCATTATTGAAAAATTAAAATATCTAAATCTAGAAGTAAGTACTGGTAAAATTGTCAATACAAAGGACAATAATAATATAAGGTGCAGATTAAATTCCTCTGAAGAACATAGTTGGCATACTTCACATAGCCAGTTAAATTTAGTGGTTGATTTATTACATAACTTCTATATAACTTGGGGTAAGAGACAGGACGAACTTGACCTCAAATTAGACAAAATATATAAAGAATATAAAAGGCTTGAAGAGCAATACTCTCTTATCAGTAATAATTTAAATCTAGTGTTAAAAGCTCTAGAAGACAGTAGGACAAAACAAAATATAGCCAGCCAAAATAGCGATTATATCAAAGAAGATATAAGATTAATTGGTAAAAGGTTAGAATTAGACAACACATTCGCTAAGAGGGATAAGTTACCAGAAGGTTTAAATTTCGAGCTAGAAATAATTAAAATTAAAAATTTAGTAGAAGAAGTTAAGACCCTAGTTCTTTCATAAGTGTATGTCAGAATATAAACAAGCTTTAAAAGAATCAGAAAAACATCTGCGAAGACAATCTCTCATAGCCAGAGCAAGAAGAAACACTCCACTCCACTTCCTTAGTCTCCACTCCACTCCACTTTAGTAGTAGCCACAAAACCACTGTAATATATCCGCCTCCAAGGTTTGTAATAATTAGAAGGTAATTTCCTCCTTTGTGTAAGCTGTTTGCGGGTTCCCGAAAGGGAAAACCATATGTAAACTAGTTTATGGAAATGAAGTAGTTCTGCTTTGAAAATCCCTTGGTGTTTTTAGCTTCAGTTCTATGAGACGGGTTTTTATGCTAGGGATCCTATAGGAGAAAACTCTGCGGTAGTTCTCAGTTGAAGCCCCGCGCATGGCATAGGGTATAGAGGACTCGGTTTCCGCTAGAGAAGTGTTCCCTTCGGGTGGAACTGCCTGGGAAGACGATATAAAACCCATCCCATATTATTGCAGCTAGAAGTATCCGGGGAAAGCTCAGCTACTTCTGAAGTAAACTAGTGATAAATATGGTGAGTACCGAGTAGGATTTTTACAACCGATAAGAACACACCCGGCTGTCTTGTTGGTCTCGCCAACCCGCAAGATCCTGCAAGAACGCTAGCGCTGAAATTATCCATACCGAATAAGAATAGTGACAAGAATTAAGCGTGCAGAATAGGAATAGTACCATAGTGCTTTAATAGTGCCTGAATAGTGCCTAAATAGTGCTATAGTGCTTGAATAGTGGCTGAATAGTGCACCTCAATAGTATTGCCACTTCGAATCGTGCCTGCGAATTAAATTCGTGCTTTTCTATATATATATATATATATATAAGTAAATCAGCCTATCAGTTCAGGGTGCAGTACATGAAAGGGGACGAAGGAATAAAACGAAATTCAGATGAGCAATTTAGGAGTAAAAGGAAATTAAGAGTGTAGTTCATGAAACTCGGGCTGGCGCGTGTGGGTGCACCTCAAGACTCCGCCTTACTACTAATCTTAGTTGTACAATCGTGCTCTTGATTGTGCTATTAATTTTAACCGTCAACACATAATATTTATCTATCTATCTATCTATCTATTACTATATTAATTACAGACTCGCTAGAAATTTGCATATTAATTAAAAAAAATATTTGACCATCTATCTGGTAGGACCGAGTGATAACGGTTTAGCTTGACTCAAAAGAGTCTTTACTTATTGTTATTTCTCAAAAATATCAGTCTGGTGCACGTACTCGCTCTTTCTCATATTCCTAATATCTCTAACTGATCGACCAAAGTTAGTAACAATCATTTGCCCGATGCCCAATCTGGCACGGTCCTCACATGCATTGTCTCGTGGTACAACAACACAGCAACAAAAGAAGTCCGACTATTTTACTCCTAGGCATGTAATAGTTTCGTAGAAGGATAAAGGACCCCGACACATGTACATACAAATTGCGTGTCCAACTCCCTGTGCGTACAAAATTTCTTTCTTCTAATCCTTCGTCAACCATGCACATACGGAATTGAAATGCACAAGTAAACTTGGGTATGTTTTAAGCTTAGTTTTTTGGCATATATCCAAATATAATTATGCAAATGAAATACATATCATTCAAATAATTCACTAAAATTCTACTATACTAATTATAGACTCTCTAAAATTCCCATGTTAATCAAAAAAAAGAAAAATATTTGACCATCTATCTAGTGAGACCGAATTATAACGGTTCAGATTGACTCAAATACGCGTTCTTGCTCCTTACTATTCGTATGCAAACTCCCTAGAAATTCTCACGTTAATCAAAAAAAGAAAAACATCTGACCATCTATGTGGTGGGACCGAGTTCTAATGGTCCAGATTGACTAAAATAGGAGTTCTTACTCCTTACTATTGCGTAACCCTAGATTTCTAAATAAACAAGTAAGTAAACACATGACCCGTGCAATTGGACGGGTTGATGACTAGTTCCCTTAATCATGTATTCAAAATCTTAATTCCATGAAGAACTCTTATTTGTAGGTTGTTTAAGGCTTAATTTACGGTTGTTGACTGTAATGTGCTGAACTTATTTTATAATCTAGTATTGAAAATTCACCACAAAAATAAATAAATAAAGTATATGTTAGTGGTGACAGAACCCCGGCACTCACATCTCTTCATTAGATATTTCATAGTTCATTAGTCCAACTAAAAGATCTTCACTGATCTTATAGCATAATTGAACCTAACCATGCTAGTGATTCGACATCACAAGACATGTCATCATCACAATAATACAATCGAGCACTTAGTCTTAATCAATAGCAAAGCATGAAATAGATTAAGGGAATCTTAACAAGCTTTGTGTGAACTTGCCTTGCTGGGTTTGATCTGGATCACAATAGTATTCGGCTTCGATACACTCCTCGTTGCTCGGTTCTACCAAAATTGAAACCCGGAATACCGAAATAAAGCAACAAAAAGAGTTTTCATTAAAATCAGCATGCAGAAATCCAAAAGTGAATGGTATGCATCCTAATATGCAGAGAATGCTTATATGAAGATAACACATTTGGTTTTGCTGGAATCGGAGACTTAGGGCTCAGGTTATGTCCTTCCGAAGGTATATGTTGTCCATTTTAGGGTTTCGTTGGGTCTTACTTCAGGTTAGCTATCATGGAGTGATATATGGTTGTTATTAGGGTTCAAGGTGCAGTATACTTGCTAACCATGATTGGTACCATATGGGATATATTACAGCTTATGATTAATGATTAAAAGCTACTTGCAACAATAGATCATTGGGGCATTTTAGGTATTTTCAAAATTTTACAACATGGTAACAAAAATAAGAAGAGGCGAAACTCAGGCAACCAATTAGGCATCTGGTAAGGCTAATGCTTACCAAGGGGAGAGAATCGATGATGGCGGTGTCATGATCGGCATCGGCGAAGACGAGGTTGGAAACCAAATGCACTGCACCAAAATCGAATTAAACCTGTGAGCGAGGTCATCGGAGGGCAGCGTGTTAGAAAGGCAAGGAGTAAGGGAAAAAGGAGGTGCTGCCGACGGCAATTGCAGGGGCATTACCGTCGGTGGTGTGCTCGACGACACTGAGGCTCCTCCAATGCCGAGCGTACTTCAATGACCAACCCAACGGTGAGCTCGGTGGGGTGCTCAGGGGAGTGCGACAGATCTTGGGAAGTTGAAGAGGCAGTTGACGAGGCAAGTAAGTCGCGTGAGGGAGAATTGGCCGAGGAGCGGAGGCCGGCGTACGGTGTAGGCGAGCGCGAGTGGTAGTGGGTGCGGCAAGAAGGAAACGATGCGTGGAGGAGAGAAAGAGTGGCCTGACCAGTGGGCCAACGTGGTCAGAGAGGGAGAATGGCGGGAGCAACACGAGAACGCTAGCAGAGAAGGGGAGCGGGAAAAGAAAAGGCGCAACGGGCGTTGGAGGAAAGGGAAAACGGGCCTTGGCCCAGGGAGAGGAAGAGAAGCGGGCTGAGGATCAGCCCAGAAGGAAAAGAGATGGGCCCCAAGTCAGTCCAGTTTGCTGTTAGGGTTTTTATTCTTTTGTCTTTTCTTTTTCCTGCTGAATTCAAACCTTGGTACGAAATTTGGTTGTACAAAGGCTCCTAAAAGACGTTTCAAAATTTTATTAGTTTCCTGAGAGTCCCTGGGGAGTATAATACCTTGAGAAATTTGGTAAGGATAATTAAAAATAGCTTCAGTGCTCCCTTTAATTTGGATAGGATTAGAACTAACATAGGTCTAGGCTTTAGCTATATAAAACATTGCTCAAGGATTTTGGGAAATCTTATTTAGGAGTTCAGGATGATATTTAGAGTTCAAACATATAGTTTGGTAATATTTGGCTAAGCCATATTTCCTCAAATGATAGATTACTTCTTTGCACTATTTGGCTATTAAGCAATTACTCATCGTTTTGAAAATCGTACATAGTCAAGAATCTTGAAAATTTGCAGGGAAGTGCTTTAAGGCATTTTAAGCTAAAAATTCTTTGAAGTGTTGAGTCAACATTGTCTTCATAAGATCTTGAACATCAGTTCTAGGTTATATGCTAAGCTTTCGGGTTCTTGCAAATTTCAGTCAACCTACATGACGGAATGCAATGCAAAAATATTGAACTTTACTTCTCGTGGATCTCCAAAAGTTCTAATTACATGTTTACAAGAGTGAGGTCATTACATTAGCCAAGGATAAAATAGACGAAAGCTAGTTAAACAAACGAGATTATCATAATTCACTAAAGTGCCAAGCACAACTTAAGAAATGAGAATTGCTGATTTCTAGTTGTTTCTCTTTTCACAAAGTGCTAGAAAAATAAGCCTCCACGACCCATTTAATTGTGGACACATTTATACTCTGAATAAATACAATACAAATGGCTCTACCAGGGCCAGCCCTAGGCCAGTACAGCCAGTGCGACCATACTGGACCCCAGAGTCCAGGGACCCGACTTTGGTACATCTATAGTACTAACGGACTACAAATACGCCTACACCGCAGAGCAAGCCAGTTGCCACAACAATAATTTCGTAGGCCGCACCTAAAAAGCATACCCCGCACCTAAAAAGCATACAGCCTTCCAGCATGTCAAGATCATCTGCCCATTAGCCGAACAAACACTCATCCACTCATCGTGAAACTGAAACCTTTGACGAGTTGACTCGACCGTGCGGCAGCCGCAGCGTGCAGCGGCGCCTCGTCCTCTCCTCTCCAATTTACATCGTCAGTAGAAATCCCCTTTTGAATCTTTTTTGTTTGATTTGTCACGTTGTTAGGTGTTTCGGTGCTCCCGTAATCCCCTTAAGGACCAGTTTGGAAACCAGGCCAGAAAATATACACACTTGTAACAAGTTTACTCTGGTATTTAGGAACTTTTTCAGCTTTTAAACTTCCGTTTGGATAAGGAGCGACTGACCACATGTCCACCATGGCGTCATAGTCGGTCTCCCCCACGAGCTCGTCCGGCGTCAGGTAACGGCACGTGCTTGTACGCCAGCGCGTCGGACATAGATGCAGCGAGCCCGAGGAGGCGAGGACGATATCTTTGACGTTGGCGCCATCGCCGCCGACAAAGGATGTTCTCAGGCTTGATGTCCCGTTGGATGACATGGTGCCGTTGCATGTGCTTGGCCCTGCCCAGGGGCCGCCGCATGATACCGCGCACGTTGGCCTTTGGGAACGGCCGGTCGCCACGCGGCGTCATGGAGGACGTGTAGGGTCGGCCCGACGTACTCCATCATGAGATAGAGCTTGTCGACGACAGGGTCGCAGATCTACTCCCCTCTCCCGCTCCTCACATCGCCTAGCGGCAGGCAACAAGTAACGCGAGCTCCCATCGCCAGACGATGAGATCCTAGTGGCGGGTGACGAGGACCACATTTGCGACCCATCAACGCCACCCAACATTGATTCGTAGAGGAGCGCATGGTGGAGCTCCGCGTACGTGGCCATGGCGCGATGCTTGTTCGCAGCCATCCTCCGTAGTGGCGCATCGACTCGAGGCGGTCCTCGTGGAGTGCAGAGCGTCGTTCGTAATGGAAGAGCTACTTTCTCGCCCGCGGTGAGCGGGTTGCACTGTGACAGTAAACAAATTTTCAAAATTTTAAAATTTGAAATCCATTTAAAATTCCAAAATCCTCTTGGGCCTCATCTCTTTTTCTTCCAGCCCACAATCCGTTCCCTCAGCCCATCTGGCCCATCTCCCCATCGCCCCTGTTTCGCCCGTCGCACCGCCCTCCGCTCGACGCCAGTAACGGGTGGGCCCCACTTCACTGCTCTGCTCTGCATCGCCCCGACGCTGCCTTTCCACGTGTCGGCTCCTTCTTCTCCCGCTCTACCCCGCCGCTCTTCTCTTCTCAGCACCGCCCCCCCTCCCCATCATCTCTCTGTGCCACCTGCCGAAGCTCGCCACTCGAGCCAGCGCGCCTGCCGGTCCACGTGAAGACGCAGCAGGAGCCCGAGTCGCCGGCAAGCTCATCCCCTCGGGACCCGTCCCGGTGTGTCGAACCCGAGGACCCCGACAGCCTTCCGCCGGCTATAAAAGCCGAGACTATCCGAGCTCCCTGCTCCTCGCCTTCACTCCCTCGAGCACCTCAACCTCCCCTCAACGCCCCGCTCACTCCCCTCTCCTCCCCAAGCTCCGGCGACCTCGCCACCGTCCTCAACAGCTCCGGCGAGGTAGGCCTGAGCATCCTCACCGTCGCCGAGCCATTTCCCCACGACACCACCTCCTCTTTTTCCCAAAAAATGGAACCACCGGCCTCTGTACATCCTCCCCGAGCCACCAATTGCTGCCAGCGACCCTCACCGGCGACAAATTTGAGCCCCGTCGCCGGCGGCCATCCCCTCCCCTGTTTTCCCCTTTTCCCCATCAGAGCCACTGGCCCCTTCTCTTATCAGGCCAGCCCAGCTCCCTTTTGGGCCAGCTCCGGTCACTCCTAGGCCGAGCCCACTTAGGGTGGAGGCCTTTTTCCTTTTTCTTTTTTCTTTTTTTTCTTTTTCTTTTCCTTTATCTGTTGGGCCTAAGCCCATTTCTAGCCCACCACCCAACCCACTTTGAGCCCACCTAAAACCCGTAGCCCATATCCAACCTAGCCTAGGTCCAACTCAGCCCAACCCGAAAACCCTAACGGGCCCAATATAAATTTTGTGGGCCCAGCCCGACCCGTCAGACCCAAAACCCTAAAAACACACACACACACACACACATATATATACCATTTCGATTGTCTTGACACCACGATTCTAATTCTCCACACCGTTAATCCAGATTCTCACTTCTTGACACCCCAAAACCTGTAAAACCCTCTTATCCCACATATATCCCGATTCTCCATCCGAAACCCTAACTCGCGTCATGTACCTCCTTCCATCATTTCAATATTCCGATTCCCACCTCACACACACTCACTTCCTATCTATAGTATTATTTTTAAAGTTATTTTACATTTTGCTCCCAGCTCGCATTCGTCGAACCCGGACTTATGTGTGTTTGTTTGCTTGGATCCTTTTGCAAATAGGGAGCGGTAGTGACGATCCAACACTAGGAAAGGATCCCAATGGTGAAAATCTCCCCGAAGACAACAATCTGACGGACTTTGGTGCAGTAGGCAAGTCACACTCCTTTGTTCATGTTGATCCCACATGCCTTTCTATTTATTGTATTATTAGTCTAGTTAATTATCTTTTCGCATGTTAATTTCATATATGATATTTTTGAATGACATGATCGTGTAGTTAACACATACCACCCCATAGCCCCAATTAATTTTTGTAGACCATATTCACCTTCAGGACCTTAGGATTAATATAAATCATATCAGTATCCTTCACGGGCATTAGAGGCTAGGCTAGACGGTATTCAGGAATACTGGTAACTCTAGTTCAAAATTCGGAGAATGGGGATTTAAAAAAATTGCCAACAGTTGGGAACAGAGAAGATGGGGCCCTTCATAAATTGATTGTGCAGCCATACCCTTCCCGTGGAGTAAGGGTAATATAGTGGATTACCTTACTCAGGGCAGTTAAGGACAAAATCCTTCTGCTAAGTGGTGAACACAGAACCGCTCAACCACATGTTTGACTTGTCAAACTTGGCCTAGTAATTCTGCTCTACTTGCTGAACAACTACAAAATAGCTTGCAGTTCCTCTTCTCTGGAAGGCTCGCAGAAGCGAATGAGGTGATAGGCCATTTATTAGAAAATCATAACTGGAACTCACCCGACTCCCGGATCGCGAAGTTGACATTGGCCCGTTAGCTCCCGGGAGAGCGAGTGATGTAGTGTTCCTGGGTAGAAACTTTAAAAGATAGAGCAGATAAAAAGTCTTGTTAACCTACCACTGTCGACACACGGATAGGCATGTGTAGATCTGCAGTGACACTAGGAGGTATGGGTATCATGTGGGTAAAGCTGAGCCACTCTACAGAGTTAACTCCAATGGTATTCGAATACGCCATGCTTCTGGTTAATGAAGCTATGTTTAGAGGTGATTCTCGGTACAAGGCACAAGTAGAAATTAGTAATGATTGGTTAAATCTGGCGATGACCCAGCAGGGTTGTTTAAGCACTAAGATTTATAATCAGATGATCAAAGGGAAAGATTCTAAATACTAAGATGAAGCTTAGGGCTATGCATCTACCAAATGATAAAACCTTATACCCCTCCTTGAAATCCGAGTTATGTAGTTAAATAGTGTATCTTCCCAACGTGGCTTGCTGAGTACGTCATGTACTCATTACTGCACCAATCATCATAGATACATAGGAAAACGAAGAAGGATTTTTTGATGAAGAATACTTCGATGGAGATGATTATGAATTTTAGGTCTTATCCGCGCTCGAGGCGCATGTGGTATAGGTTCTTTTTGAATGTAATATAAACTTTGGGCTCGGATGCCCCAGTCAGTTGTAAGATAAACTGTTGTTAAGTATACTTTCCGGTTCTGTAATAAAATTTAGATGTTCAACGATGTGTTGGTAATGTGACTGCTCTATGTCCGCAATTGAGAAACTCCTGGACAATTACGGGCAATATTTCGTGGCTCCGAAAATCGGGGTCATGACATGCACCATTCTCGGGCGACCGATGATGACGAGGAGCGACGGCAAGAGGCGTTGCTCGCCGTCGGGTCCATGGCCGCCACCCTAAGCGCCTATGGGAGGATGGCCTAGGGAGAGGAGGCGGAGGAAGGCAAGCCTCCGTGCGGCGTTGTTGCCAACGAACCAGGGCTAAGAGCAGGCAAGCCACACGCGGAAGAAGGGGGCGCAGGCGGGGCAGCCAAGTGCGCTTGTGCCGATGTGGACGGAGATGGCTAAGGGGAGGCTTGGGTCGTTGGGGCGGCTTAAGCCTGAAGCACAGGTGAGGTGAGGTGCGGGAGTGAATTTGAAAATGGCAGGTCTGAAACAGTATTTTCTTTTATGGATGTAATAAGTAAAACGATAGATTTGGATTAGTCTAAAATTGGACATACAAGTGTAATATTTTCAATCATGTGGGATTATCTTTGTGGGCTGTAACTTACACCTTGGATTAGGCTGATTACAAGCAATCCAAACGGGCCTTAGGCTGGAGAGACTAGAGGGTTCAAGTCCCGAAGAAAGACGGATTTACTGAAGCAGAAATGTATTGCCGGATCCGGTTCGTGCTCGTGATGACATCGCACCACGAGGCAGCAGATTCCAGTTCCAGGTCCTCTTGTTCCAGTTTCACATCTCTATTCCTTATCTTAACAAATCCAGCGTATTCTTCACTCAATTTTTGTGTGTGCGCGCTAAGATGTGAAAGTATTTATCTGGGAATGAATAACCAAAACAGAGAAAACAAGTAATAAAGTAATAGATGATTGTGTTGTGTGAATAAAGACGCCTCATTGTTATCTTGCATCAGGCCTGACCGGTCCTAAGCTCATGTCAGATCAATTTCCGATATTTTTTGTAGATGAATAGAAAGAGAACACTATCTCAGATTGATCCTTTCCTGAATATAATTACTGACGGGCACAAGACGGACCGTCAGTGGTAACGACACCACTGACGGGCGGATTAATAGGACCGTCAGTGGAGACTTCAGCTGTACTAATTTTGGGTGAAAAAAATACCACTGACGGGCCTAAAACTCTGCCCGTCAGTGGTGCTGTTCTACCACTGACAGGCGAGAAAGTCGGCCCGTCAGCGGCTCTTTTGGCCCGCTAAAAGCCCACCCAGAGCCTGCAATCCCCTTCCGTATAAATACCTATCTAACCCTAACCTAACCCCAGCCCCTCCGATCACCCCCTCTCTCTTCTCTTCTCTCCCACGCCAACCCCCAGCCCCTTCGATCCCCTTCCCCCTCTCTCTTCTCTCCTCCACGCCAACTCCCAGCCACCGCCGCTCCCTCTCTCCCCCTTGCCGGCGCCGGCACCGGTGACCGCTTCCTCCTCCCTCCACCACGGACGACCCATCCCGACGCCGGATCGTCGGCCTCCCCTCCGGCCGCACCCCGACCTCCGCTTCCCCGAATCCAACGCGTTTGGGCGGCGCCGCCCACGACCTTCGCTTCCCCAGATCCAGCGGCGGCTACGCTCGGAGCTCGTGTGTCGGCGGCTCGCGCATCGGCGGCTGTGTGCGGTGCTTGCGCGTCGGCGGCTCCGGTGCGGCTCGCGGTGGTGCGCGCAGCGGGCGGTAGGAGGCCGGCGGCGCGGGGCCAGCAGGGCCGGGCCGGAATGGTGCGCATGGCCAGCAACGCGGAGGCACGCGGTGGCCGAGATAGGTACGACGTCCGAGCGGCGGAAGCGGCAGGACCGTGGTGGCGGTGCGGGCCTGGTGGGCTCGGGTTGGGTCCTGTAGGGCCCGTGGTTTTTTTTTGCTTGTTCTGTGCATCGCCACTGACGGGCAACGCGTCCGTCAGCGGTGGCGACCCCTCCACTGACAGGAGCTTATTGACGCGTGGCCTGCCCATCAGCAGAGGGAGTTAAACGCCCATCAGTGGAGACCTATTCCGACGTAGTGGAAAACTCTGGTTTCATGTTCAATAAAAGAAAACCTGATTCACCATACATCACAGTGCAGAACCAAAACAACCAGGCGGCCTGACAGTAAAAAGTGCTTCAACTTCAAAGCTAGGCTACATCCAGTTAACAAAATGTAAAGCTGAAAAAATGACGCCAATCATGCAACCTCTGGACCCTAAGCACCTTCTTCTATCGCCATCATCACATTGCACTCCAGCCCCCATCTAAGCATCTTGCTCCATTGGTACGGCTGCATCCTTCGAATTGTCAGCTTGTTGACATCTACCAATTGTCCATTTCTGATCACTGACAGTCTTCAGACTGCCTCCCCTAGTCGACTGAAGCCTTGCTTATAGTGCTATACCACCCTATCCAGTCTGGATTGACGGCGCTAACCTCGAACGACCCCTGAAGATTTTATTTTTTCTGAAAAAGAGAATTTTATTGATTGATTCTCTGGCTTTTGCATCAAAATGATACATCCAGCCAACATTGTTCAGCTGATATAGTCTGAGAAGCAAAAGAAATAACCGCGCTATAGCGCAAGATGGTTAGCAAGTGGGCAATAAAGTGATCCATCACCTCCAGTGATGTATCCTTGAAGGGAACTTTCCAGTTTCCAACAAAGGACCAGATCCAACGCAACACCTGTTTCATATTTATCCAAATAGCATGATGAAACACAATATTACTCCTACAATTCCATATACCCCACAGAACAGCTGCACAAATTGCATTAAAGGCAACATACTTCTTATCATTGACCTAATACTTAGCCATGGATTCAAAATATGGTAGTCTCAATCGTGATGATGGTGATGGCTGTTACTACTACTGTGTCATGCAGCTCTTGTTCCTAAATTTACACATCTTTATGGTCCCTTCTTCCTTTGGTGGTAATCTTGCCACCTCTGGTTTGCCTAAGATCGGTTGTGCTAATATTTTACTAGCACCTACTACTGTATAGCTATAGTAGCTTTTGCTTGATCTCTTGGCTTACTTCCATGCTAAGGCTTTGATCAAAATGGTGGCTGTTGAATATTTCACTCAAATGGATGATGCCTTATTTTCTCACCTTTTTTTTCCAAATCCTTTTCGAAAACAAAAACAAAACTTACTTTAGGCATAGTAGTATAGAAATATTTTTACTACTCACCTCTCTTCTCTGTATATGTATATGTATAAAATAGTTTAGTCCGATAAGGTCTTAACCATGTACCCCCTGGATATTTTTTAAAACAAAGATTTTTTTTAAAATTATTTTTGAAAATAAAATTACTTAGATTCCACTTTTGTCTAAAATTATTTTTGAAAATAAAATTACTTAGATTCCACTTTTGGTATTCTTTTGCCTTTGAAACTAACCTTGCGGGTTTAGGGGAAATTGTGCCGGTGAAACTGCCTTTATTTAAAACACCATTTTAAACCTGTTATCTCCTAAAACAATTTGCGTTATCCTAGTGGTCTTGATTGCATATACTTGACGACCTCAGAGATACCACAAATATTTTCAAAAGTTACCTCCCCACACTCGGTCTTCTACGGCTCAACACTTGAAGATTAGGTCTATATATTGATGTATAGATAGAGTTTCATTTTAATGTAACTTTCTTTTTCTCTTCTTTATTTATTCTAGTAACAGTTGTATATGAAGACAATTGTAATCATATCAATTGTAATGTTTTCTTTAAATTACCTTTTTCTTTCATATCTTGTGTGTCATACATTGTACATTTATAAATACATTCAATTCAATTGAATTCTAATATTTCTCGTGTGTATGCATATGTATATGAAATGACTGCGATGTATGAATGTATAACATGTTCAAAATGAATACACAACACAATTTGCCCGTCTAGTCTAGTCAGCAACGTGACACAACAGAAATCGACCAACTCAGTAATATGAGTTGAGTCCACCTCTATCTCATGTCTTTTCTAACTAGATCTAAAACTAGGGTTATCACAATGGGTCTACGGTCTCAGAGATAAATCATTTTCCAATTCTGAATTTAGCATTTAGTATACTAACATTAACAATTTCATCTCTTAGCTATGTGAAGAACGTTGGGCATAAGATGGAAGGTCATTGCTTGTATGGCGTATCCTACACTCAGACATGGGAAGGTATGTTCCCTAGTTAGATATGTCATTGAAAGATTGGCACGCTCTTGAACGGATACTGCTAATATGTGAATAACAGTCGATTTCTGACAACCTTTTCTAGTTGTCAAAATGCACATCCTACCTACTAGTCTAAGTCCGATCCAACAACCATCTTTTCCCCTTCTCCTTCCTGTTTTGCACCATGGCTGCCATCGCTCATTCCACTGCCGTCTCTAGCCATGGTCCGACAGCCGTCGTTGGCGAGCGGCAATGATGCCAGTGTTGGAACAACGTCGATGAGATGCACAAAACACAAGATATGAAGAATAACTTATCAAGGGCTTTGGATAGATTGAAAAACAACTTTTCAAAGAGTAAATCAACTTTCTACTAACCGAATCAAAGGTCTCAACCGCAAAATCAAAAACTTCCAACTCGTGCTCATCACAACTTTTCACTAAAAAACTATATGCTTTCTACTCCCCATCCATGAAGATTTTAATCGCACAATTTGAAACAACCCCAAAACCAGAGGTTTGAACTATATGTAATGGAGCATTCAACCTGAAAATCTTTTGAACCCTAAAACCCAAAATCCAGATCTGGCATCCTCCACTCCTTCCTACCTTGCTTCCCAGCAGCGGTGAAACTACCGGAGAGCATCTGAAGTGCTGAAACGGAGGGATGCGGGTCCTAAGAGCCATCGAGCGCGGCTCTCGATAGAGGACAAGAAGATGACGATGCACTACCGATCTGTTTGGAGGAGAGAGAGAGATGTGGGAGAGGAGGAGTGGAGTACTCAAGTGCTGAGAAAGACTTGAGGAGAGCGAAAAGAAAAAACATGTGGGACCAATATCTCAACGGAGTCACAATGGTTAATTGTAAATTATGTTTTTTTTGCCTCGGACTGCTGCAAAATTGTCTTCTATAAATAAACCACCTAAAACAATTAGATATAAAAATATCATTAGCTTCTGTGGTCATAGTTTATTGTTTTTCAAGTTTTCACCCATCAAAAATGACCCCAGCACCACAACCGTACCATGCCCGGGATGAAGACCTATTGGAATTGGACGCGAACACTACATCCACCCCCGGGTATCGTGCTGGCCACACTTTTTCCTCACTTGTAGCGCTCTGCAACAAACTCTTCCACAAACCGTGCGACCCGACCACCGCCGGAGCCCTGCCAGGGACGAAATCCTATTGGGTTTGGACGGAGACACTGCATCCAGGCCTTTTCCGTGCTGGTTTTTTTTTGAAATAATAATTTTTTATTCAAAAATTTCAAAAATAATACCACATTAGGAAATATTACAAAACTAACCTCAAATCGCCACGGCTGCTGGTGATTAGGCAGAAATCGCCACGGTCCATGGCGATTGAGGCTTATCGCCAGCCCATTTGCCGATTCAAAATTGAATCGGGCCGGCCCATGGCGATCAGATAGAAATCGCCACAGGCCATGGCGATTTCCCCTAATCGCCACGGGCCATGGCGATTTCTGCTCATTTTTCTCAATTTTTGTAGCCTTTTTTATAGACTGATTTCTCCTGATTTCATAACCCTTTTTTATTCGCGTCCTCCCCCTGGATCTATTTCAGCTGCGTCCACGTCCTCTGCCTCCAGCATATGCCTCTAGCAACTAGAACTGTATCATCTTGTTCATTATTGAGCATATGCCTCTTATCACACCAGTTCTTTTTGCAGTTGCCCCCTCATCGGCCGACCAGCCAGGACGATATATTATTGAATCGCCAGATGCCATGGCGATAACTGATTTGTCAGTAATCGCCAGACACACGCTATGACGATTTGTCAGTAATCACCACGACCAGTAGCGATTGGTCATAGTCGCCACGACCAAAGGCACCCCCTTCTACTATTTAACCGGGTGAGCAGACGCTCCCACCCCGTAGCTAATCTTCCCTAGGTTATTCAGAAAAATTGTTGGTATCTTGGAGTAGCTTGTTTAGATTTGGGAGGAGAAGAAGTAGTAGTTCGCGGATGGATAGCGACGATAGAGGTAAGTCTTGTAATATTTTTCCTCCTCATATGCATTGAAACATTAGATCTACATTTTCTGTTTTGTCTAATAATGAATTTTCGTGCAAATTACTAGATGGCAGTGATGTTGTCTGGAACCCGAGAATGGACTACCTACTTCTTACTCGTGCGTCAATGAGGAGGTGGAGTTGTAGAATTATGGCTTCGCAGATCTTTGAGGAGGTTCATACGCGTGCTCTTGCCGAAGTGTTATCGACAAGGGGTCTCCCCGGAATTACGTACACGCAGGTGTTCAAGCATTTGAGAGAGTTCCACAAGACGTGGGAGAGGGTGAACGAGCTTAGAAAACTACCTGGGGCGAAGTACAGGAGAGGCGGCGAATTCTGCAATAGGACGATAAGTATCCCGCAATCTCAGTACAATAAGCACATAAGGGTTAGGACAATTCCTTTGTTCTTAGTTTGTAAGCATTTCATTATTTACCGTTTTCGTTCGATACATCACATCATCGGTTTGTAGGCACACCCAGAGGATGTAGGCTTGCTGAACTGCGAGATCCGAAACTTCGGGCATGCGGACCGACTCTGGGGAGACCCATTTGCTAATAGAAGACACTTAATGAAGACAACATATGAAGAAGAGGAACGCATGATTGCTGGACTCCCCCCTTGGCAAAACATGGGCGCACATCTACAAAAGCTGTTCGATCATCAAAGGATAAAGGCGCATGCAGTTCATCAAAAAAGGCGTTAAACGAGTGCTCGTCGAGTGACAAGGACTTCTCGAAGCTGTTTTGCTTCAAAGCCCCCGCTCAAGGGAGCAAGGCGGCAGCAAGCGATAGCGAAGATGATTTCATGTAGTCGTATTAGATGTGGTAGCGAATAATTGCTTGTTGTACCGACGATGCGTGTACGCAACTATTAATGTGGCAGTGTAACGTGGCTCTGTAACTTATGCTTATGCAATCGGATTAGATGTTATTTCGTAAGTCTAATATGGTTCGTCCATCAGTATGTACTAACTCATGCTATTGTCTCAGGAGAAGTGGTGTACAATCATTTTGTCTTCAGATTTAATTTTAAAGATTAGAAGATACCATCTCGATCATTGAATTGCCATTTTAGAATAAAAAAACTCTGCATGGACTCTGCACAGGTATTCTTCTCACAACATTTCTGGAGGAAATAACCATGAGGGGAGGCCTGATCGTGGTCGACTGTATATGCGTTGTTTACCTTTTATGTAGGTAAGAGGTTACGGGGATGAGTTCTGCATGTCTTTCGTAGACAGTCATCAGTGGCACGGCACCACCCTTGTCGGTTTTTGGAATTCTGGTGGCGTGCCGCTTTAGGTCTTCAGGTTTTTTGGTAATTGATAGGGCAGGTGGGGAATTCATATTCTATGATTTGGATGCTTTGTAGACCAGTCGAGTTGGAAAGATGATGCTCTGTTTAATTACCTTTTACTGATCTGGTTATCGTCATAACGTGCAATCATGGGAAATCATCGGAACAAACTAAAGATGCTCCATCGAAAACTAACACAGAACACAAGTGTACTAAGTCATAATGCTGGTACAATAAAATGTACTGAAAGAAAAGACTAATTCAAATGCCTCGTCGTAACAGTTCGTTAATATGTTATCATTAGTAACTTTCCTTTAATAATATAATTCCCCTTAACATGCATATCGGTCATCCATCAGAGGCAGCAAAGGCTGATACTGACAGGAACATGTCTGTTATATTTAATGTTCTGAGGAAGAAGAAAAAATGCAAGGGCAGCTGGGGAATTCAGAACCTACAGTTTGGATGCTTTCTAAAACAGTCAATTACGAAAGATAAAAGTTTGAGGCACGACATTGGTATGGTGATGCAACTAAGAGTCACCGATCTCTTCGACCTGCTGCTACTGATTTTGGTTGTGGTTGTGGTTGATCAAATAAGTTGATTGGTGTTTGCTAAAAGTAATTAGTAAGGATGAGATATGTACGTATTCTATAAAACATAGTTTCTCCACATTTATGTTCATGCAAGAGTGTCTCGTGAGAAGTGGTGTACAATCATTTTGTCTTCAGATTTGATTTTAAAGATTGAAAGATAGCATCTCGATCATTGAATTGCCATTTTAGAATAAACCACTTTGGAAGTCATGGAGCGTAAGGAGATGCTGAATGATCCGGCTACTGTCGAAACGTGCAATAATGAGAACGAACTAAAGATGCTCCATCGAGAACTAACACACATGTCAAGTGTACTCATTCATAATGCTGTTACAATAAAACATACTGAAAGAAATGCCTAATTCAAATGCCTCGTCGTCCCCTCTTTCTCCTGATCAGCGAAGGTGAGTACCTCGGCCTAGCCTGTCCCGCTCCCGCTCTAGGCGGCCTGCCCAGGTCAAGTATCGGGTCAGCCTCGTCGGGGTCCTGCGTATCCTGCGTGGGCAACGGTGGCTGAGTGGGAACCAACTCGTCCGGCTCGTCGTCTAGGGTGAAGCCATGAGTATCGGGGCTGTGGACGAGGTAGTCAAGCGGACTAGATGGCATGTGAGGCGGCGTCACATCTGTACATGACCTGAATTAGTGAGCACAACAATATAAGATAAAAAGGCTTGTACGAGTCGAGAATTATTTTACCTCACGGAGTCATGAAGCGTGGGCCCGCACTCTGCTGCCATGCAGAACCACCCGCCTCCGTGGGCCCCGGCGGCTGAGAGCTACGAGGCTGACGGTCCGTCACCTGTGCAGGACGCGGTGGTCTCTGTACTCCCCGGCTAGAGCTCGCGCCGGCAACGACGTCATCTCTGCGCGTACACCTGAAGATGTCCATGATCCTCCTAGTGTACTCCACGGCCCTGGACAAGCCTGAGTGGTGCTCCGTGCCGGGTGGGAGCTAACGAAGAATTGCCGTGACCTCCGTGTTCGCCGCAGTCGCCCACTGTCCCTGGAAAGTGAGAATCATAGGTGCGCGCATCAGTATAATTAGTAAAATAAACTCGGAGAAGCAAAGCATGAAATGCACTGACCGCCAAATCCAGAATTTCAGCCACGATGATCGGGTACATGTCTGTCGTCTGTGACACCGCCTCGTCAGGAGCCTCGCTACCACGAATAAGGTGGACGCGTGTACATGGCAAGTACCACTGCAGGTAGGCGTCGAACTCCGCATACCGAAACGGCCGCTCCTCCTGTAGGACGTTGTTCAGAGCAGTGTCCCACTCGGCAACGAAAGGGGCCATCCGTGTTGCCCACTGTGTATCCCTAGTACCCCCGCCCTTGCGACTCCACCTGTTTACGTCATGAATTTGTATATCGTAAAAGCAATAGACAATCTAAGTACATAGGAGTTTCGGAAACTTGACTTACGTGTGTGCGTTCGGCTCGACGGGTGGTACGTGCGGAGGCGGGTACGCCTGGTACAGACCAAACGGTCTCATCACACGGTGTGGTGAGTAGGCCTCCACGAAGATGTCGAAGACAATCTTTGAAGTGGTCCTCCAGTAGGTCTCGTCCCGCCGGCAAAGTGAAGACATCCCCTGGACAGGCGCACGTCGCGACGTCCTCTCGTCTGAGTACGACTCCCATATGACACTCTGTGCAGGGAGGTGCTGGAACTGCTCCGTGAAAGAGAGGTAACAGCCTCGTACCTGTGCCCTCGCCCACTGAGGCTGCAAGAAGTACGTACGAGGGTCTCATAGTCAATGAACTAACGGGCTGAGGTACAAATGTTATATGGAAATACAAATCGAGTAAGAGAGGAAGTAACTCACTGTTCTTCTTGTCCAGATGGACCCGAAAGTAGGTCTGTCCAGCGGTCCTGCTCCACGGTAGAACTCTGGGCCGTAAGCCAAGTCGTCGACCCATGGACGACCGACCGGAAAGCACTCGAAGGACCACAGCTGAAGAAGAAGCGGGCACCCTGTGAGATTGGCGGCGGCGGCCTTCCTCTTGCATGCGCCACAGAGCGCTCGGTACAAGCCCGCAAGCACTGCAGACCCCCAGCTCATAGGAGGTAGCTAATCCTCGGACTCAGCATCTGCGATCTGCCGGGCAAGCCCGATGTACCGAGCGTCCACGCTGTCTCCGTACGCACTCGTGAACATCACGTACCCGAACAGCCAAAGCAAGTACGCCTCGAGTCCCCAGTTGAGCTGGTAATCGTCGAGATCTCCCTGAAATCTCTGCTCAAGGCTGCCCAGCTGCAAGAATAAAACAATAGAACGGAAATATGTTGAGCCCAGCACGAATATGTCGAACATCATTAAATGAGATACGTACCTCGAACTGACGAATCCACATGAACCTGGGTCCGTGCTTCTGACGCGCTCTTAACACCTCAATCTGAGGTGGCCCAGGTGGTAGAGCTGGGGCAAACCTGTCCGCAAGATCCTTAGGCCAACCGGCAAGAACCGGTAGTGGACCTACCGGCGCTCCCGCCAAAGGTAGGCCAAGTAGGCAGGCCGTGTCCTGCAGCGTGACCGTCATCTCCCCCCAGCCGAAGTGGAAGGTGTGGGTCTCCGGCCTCCACCTGTCCACAAGTGCGGTGAGTAACGAGGCATCGAATGGAAACCTCCGGGAACGACCGCCCGCTGCAGCCGGGTCTCCGATGTCCTCATCGTCCACCGCCTCAACCATCCGGGCGAGTGGTAGTAAACCGGACCACGCCAGCCTGTCATAACAGGAAAGTAGTCAAATTAGTACTGAAACACGAAAACGTAGATACAATCAAGTAACGTACCTGTCGATCCAGGACTCGTGAATCCTCCACGCGTGATCAGGTGTACGAGTCCGAAACACTCCAAGATCACGGTCTCCTGATGCCAGCAGCCTAGACCGGTGATGTCGGTCCTCTCGGTCATCTATAAGCTCGAAGCCAGCCATCCCTACTCATGCGATACAAAAATACATGGGTCCAGATGAAATAAATGAAGTACATATAACACGGATACATCAAATACATTAAGTACGTGAAGTAAATATGACACGCATGTCAGAGGCAGTAGCAAATTACATAATACAACTAGATGAAATAAACGAAGTACATATAACACGGATACATGAAATACATTAAGTACGTGAAGTAAATATGACACGCATGTCAGAGGCAGTAGCAAATTACGTAATACCAATACTGCGACATAGACTACTGATGGCCAGAACCGGAGGCACCACCAGCCGCCTCCTGCTCCCTTCTTTCCTGGTCTTCTTCATCTTCGGACATGTCTTCACACGGTGGCCAAATTTCTTGCAATAGCTGCATTGTTTGGTTGGCCCACCAGCCTCTGCCTCGTCCATCGTGTTATGAATACGGTGAGTCCTCCGTCGTCCCACGGTAGCTCGGAGGAGGCTGAAATCGGGGACATAGATCCGTTCGCCTGGAGGTACCTGCGTGAAATTACCGACCACATGGAAACCATACAGCTCGCCTGTCCAGGTATCGCGGACAGCCTCCTTCGTGAAGTAGTACGACACAAACGGTCTTGTGTCCATCTTTGTCTTCGCAGCTGCACATAGCACGTGAGAGCAAGGCTTGTGCAGAAGCTTCGGCTTATTGCACGTACACGTAGCAGAGATATTCGGTTGGACATGAAAAGTAACCTCATGAGTAATCTCTTGCGTCGAAACCCCAAATCCACTCTTCTGCTTCAAACATACCTCGAACCTACAGTGCACATTACCCGTGCGTCTGGCCTTGTGCGTTTGCCCCTTCTTGGCTTTCTCCTCAATGTATAACATAGTCTTCGCACAATACGGTGTATCACCGAATTTTTCCATATGCAGTACAACCTTTGCACGCCTCTCCTGAAAGTACTTCATTATGCCGTGAAGCGAACCCTCCACAATGGCCACCAGCGGCAAACCGCGTACCCCCCTGAGAACGAAATTGTAAACCTTAGCAAGATTGCTAGTCATGATCCCGTACCTAGCGCCGTCTGTGTCATGGAGGAGGGACCACTGCTCAAGTGGCTCCTTACTTATCCAATCCGAGAAGCACTTCACCCTGTTCGAAACCTTCCTCCTACTGTTTGGATCCTCAATTCCCGGAAGGTCACAAAGCCTGTGTGTTACATCCGCAGGGTTACGTTCTCTAATCTCCTTCTTCGTGAACTCGTCGAGTCTGCTCCATAACTCGTCAAACTTCCTAGATTAGTTCTGTTTGCATAACGTTTTGAAGAGGTTCATCAACTGCTTGTTCTTGAATTGGCGATAGAAATTGGCCGCTAGGTGGCGCGTGCACCACCTACTCCGTATGTCGTACCAACTGTAATCTTCAGGCAAATCTTCCCCGTCCCTAGTCTTTGCTACTCCCTGCTGAAGATGGCGAATTGCTAGCAGTAGCCCGGCATGCCGGTCATGGATAACACACACGTTTGGTCGATCCTGCACAAGACCTCTATTCAGACACACAAGGAACCACAGCCAGTTATCGTAGCTCTCGCAGTCAGCGAAGCCCATTACCAGTGGCACTAACTGATCATTTCCTTCTGCCCCAATTGCGGTAAACAGTGTCCCATTCATCTGGCCTGTCATGAACGTTCCATCAATACAAATAATCGGCCGACAGTGTCTGAAAGCTTGTACGCATGGGCCAAAACTTCAGAAAGCACCATTCAACGTAATTTTCCCAGGTATGTCCACAGAGGGCAATAGGAGACGGCTAATAAATGTCCCGTTGTTCCTTTGCCCCAGTGTGTCCAGCAGGTATGGTAAATTGTGGTACGAATCGATGAATGTCCCAAACCGTCGCTCGAGTGCGATCTGCTTAGCCCTCCATGCCATGGCATAGCTTATGCTGTACTGGTATTTGCTCTCTACAGATGTCTGTATGAACTGTGCTGGAATGCAGACATTCTTCACTATCTCGTGATACATCAACCCAGCCACGAGCTCAGCACTGATGTTCCGATGGGTGTCAGGAACACCGCTTATTACACATGTGTGCGGCACCACCCTTCGTATGACCCAATGCAGTTCATACTTCTTCAGGGAAGCATGCACGTACCCCTCACACCCAACAGACCTACATTTCACTGCGTACTGATCCCTGCTACTTTTCTGCACTCGAAATGTTCTCTATGTCGACATCGCACAAAGCTTCACCGCCTCTTTTACCTCTTTCTTCGTGCCATAGTATGCGCCTTGGACAATCTCGTTCGGTTTGTACGGATACCTACCGTCACTTCCGCCCTCGAGATTCATTCTGCCGGACATGTCAAGATTCCACATACTAGAAATCGGATCGTCGTCTCCTTCTTCATCCTCATCTTCATCCTCTTCGCTGCTACCGTCTTCGACATTCGCCTGTTCCTCTCTAGCAACGGCATCATCATGCTCCATGATCTGCACTAGTTCAAGCCATATCTCCCCTTCGTCCACAGAACCGCTGAGGTATTCAGTACCTCCTGTCGCGGAAGGTCTAGCGAAAGATCCACCGACTTCCACTACAGGGCCTTCTTCGCCAACAACTTCCTTTGCCGCTGTGCTGTTCTGTCCAACCCCATTGCCTCCGCGTCCGCCTTCTTCAGATGACACCTCCTTATCTACTGCCTGGACCAACAGATAATGGGAACCCTTGCGTGCCTTACTTGCCCTCAACCAAGCCCGCCAGTCCTTTGTCATATCTAGCGTGAAAAGATCCCACCGGACATGCTTGCAAGACTTGCTAAAATACGCCTGCACGGTTACACTTGAGACCTCCGGATCAAGACCAAATGCCCGTGTTAACCATTCTTTAATGTCATTGATGTGGTATCTCTCTGCATCTTGTAGGGTTAATCTTGTTTGTGGGAAACTACTAAGATCCACGGAACCAGTCTCTGGAATTGTACGGATGGTGCCAACACCATAGTAAACTATAAATTCGTCTGGTTCTGGCATTCCTGCCATCCAAAACGTCATATTTTAGCCTATACAGTCTAAGATACTATCATACGCCAACAATTGTTCTCATCGATTTCTAATACGGTTCGATTATTACGAAATATTATTCAACTAAATAGAAATTATAAACCCTAAACCCTAAATCGATGTCGACTTGCTACTTCTAAATCGATGTCGACTTCTACATCATCTACCTAATCATCTATCTATTCTACCGTACGTTTTTATTTAAATTGCTACTTTATTTCTAAATGTTATGACATCTAAATACTCCAAATAAATCTACCCTACATTTACCCCTAATTCTAGATCTACTACTATATCTACTGCTACGAATATAGAAATGCTACAATGAACGGTGAAGTTTCAAAAAATTACCTCCAAATCGCTGCACAACACCTCTCTATTTCTTCCCCTTTTCTTCCTCTCTTCTTTCTCTCTTCTTCCCTTCTTCTTCCTCTCTTCTTCCCCTCTTCTTCCTCTCTTCTTTCTCTCTTTTCTTCCCCTCTTCTTCCTCTCTTTTCTTCTCCTTTTCTTCTTCTCTTTTCTTCCTCTCCCTTCCTCTTCCTTCCCGTAACTCCCGTGCTCTCCTTGCTCTGTTCCCAGCACCGGCGGTGCGCGGGTTAAATATCCAGAAGAAATCGCCACGAGCCGTGGCGATAGGGGGGAAATCGCCACGAGCCGTGGCGATTACGACGCGTGGCCTGGCCGTTGGCGAGTAGCGCGCGCATTTAACTCCCTATCGCCACGGCTCGTGGCGATTTCTTCTTTATCGCCACGCGTCATGTCGATAGTGGTCGAAATCGTCGGTGGCTCTGGCGTTATCTGCTATCGCCATGGATGGTGGCGATTTCTGCCTAATCGCCAGCAGCCGTGGCGATTTGAGGTTAGTTTTGCAATATTTCCTAATGTGGTAATATTTCTGAAATATCTGAAAAAAAATTATTATTTAAAAAAAAACTCGGCCGTGGTTTATATGAATACGTACATGTCGACGCGAAGATGCCGGAAGATCCACCTAGATTGATTACGTGGCCCAGATGTTTCCCGTCCATCTGAGAGAAAACAAAACCAAACAAAGCTTTGACCTCTCCAATTTCCGAACACCCAAGGAAGCACCCAACCCCATCCCAGATTCCCCAACCACCATCTCCTCTTCCCAGCCATCCATGGCGTCTACCGCCGCCACCTCCGCCCCCCTCCGTCTCCTCTCCTCCTCCCCCACCTCCAAGCCCCTCCTCTCCAAGCCCCACCTCCTCACCCTCTCCTCCCCTGTCTCCTTCCAGCGCCTCACCGCCAGGTCCACCGCCTCCCCGACCCCCTCCACCTCCTCCACCTCCAGCCCCGTCGACCCGGCGCAGCTCCCCCCTGCGCTCCGGGACATCGTCGCGCTCTTCCAGTCCGTGCCCGACGCGCGCACCCGCTACAAGCAGCTCCTCGCCTACGCCGCCCGGCTGCCGCCCATGGACCCGGCGCTCAAGACCGACGCCAACCGTGTCCGGGGATGCGTCTCCCAGGTCTGGGTCCACGCCGCGCCGGAGGCGGAGGCGCCCGGCTGCGTCAGGTTCCAGGCCGATTCCGACGCACAGCTCACCAAGGGCCTCGCGGCACTGCTCGTGCTCGGGCTCTCCGGCGCGCCCGCCAGAGACGTGGCGATGGTGCCGGTGGAGTTCATCGAGATGCTCGGGATCAGGCAGAGCCTCTCGCCGTCCAGGAATAGCGGGCTGCTCAACATGATCAACCTCATGAAGCTCAAGGCACTGGAGATCGCTGCCGGTGGTGACGCAGTGAGCGAGGAGGAGACTGGCAGCCATGAAATTCGCCAAGACGTTGCTGAACCGCATTCCGTGGAGAAGGAAGAGCCTCAATTTTCCGCTTTTGGTGCACAAGAACAGGAGAGTTCACAGGGGCAGAGACGGCCTGAGGAGGAGCAATTGGAGGAAGAACCAGCTGCTGTGGTAGAAGGAAATGGCAGCCTTGGGGTTGGGAGGAAGGGGAGGATAAGGGAGAGTTTGGAGAGGGGACTTTCACCAGTGGAACTCGAGATTGAGGACATTTCGCATCTCCACAAGGGGCATGCTGGGGTGGCAGGTAGCACTGGAGAGACACATTTCAATGTGCGGGTGGTTTCGAAGGAGTTTGAGGGGAAGAGCATGCTCAAGAGACACAGGGCTGTGTACGATCTCCTGCAGGATGAGCTCAACAGCGGGTTGCACGCGCTGTCGATCGATGCAAAGACACCATCTGAAGTCTAGGTACCATATAGCCTGATGCCTTCATGAGGTGCATTTTTGCTCCCATTTTATTTATGGTAAGTTCTTATGGTGACTCCTTATAGATTTTGCTAGAATAGAGCTTCTCATTTTCTGGGAAGTGAGAACTCTTGTCTTGTTACAATTATTATTGATGGCTTAAAGATAGGACACATATGATATTTTTCGTGCCAGAGCAGTGAAAGATGGTTTTGCCGGTTGGTATGATGATTGATATACTAAAACAGGATTTGCATTTTTATTGACAAACTTGCAGGATGCTAATAATAAAGTGAGTGCAATGCCTGTCTTCACCACCCAAGTATGTAACATATAATTGCATGATTGCAGTTCTTCTTTGAGGTCTATTTAGTTGTGTTATGTAAATCTTAAGCATTGATCAATTGAACAGCTCAGCCTAATTCCTTGGGTTTGGCTTGTGCTCCTCCATCTTGTACCCTGAAAAGAAGATGTGTCGGTATCCCAGTTACAACTTGTAACTGACCAATCAACTTAGATACAATATAAGTCTGAAATTTCAGAACGAACTACTACTGAATCAGTTTATTCCCAGTGGTGGTTATCTTGATTATGGAACTTAAACAAATGCGCAACTCCATGGCCACTGCTGCCTCCAACAGGTGGCTTGTGCAAATTGAGTCCACCCACAAATGACAATTTATTTCATTTAAACTATGTTGAAAGTGTACTTAATGGTAATTAGTTTGAGAGCTCTGACAAGTCGAACTTAGAACCACCGATTCAAACATGAAGGGAATGTCAGTAACTGGTTGGTTGCCAGTTCAAAGTGAATGTATTTTCTAAAGTGAATGTACATTTTCACTTTATAGTACATTTGCATGTAAGTGAACAGATAAACTATTAATATGATTGTCCAATATTTCTACCTATTTTTCAGAGAGATAGATATTTCTCCTCGTGTGATGCAGCATCTTTCCAGCAGTTATATCCACCTGTAGTCCTGTACTGTATAGATCAGAACCAACGAACATGTCCTGTACCAAATAAGATTATATTACCTAAAATTTGGTCACCAAATTCTTGTCATTTCCCATTTTTGGTCGCCTTGGCTAGCCATGTTACATTAAATACTTGCTAAACTGAAAATGCTGCTGGAAATACAATTAAAAAATGACTGTCCACTAGTATCATGCAGACAGAAGTGACAATAATTGTCACTCGTCAGATGATTTCATTACTTGAACAGCTCTACATGAAATTGTTAATGTCATTCAAATTTCTGGGTGAAAAATGTTTCCATCTTTGAAATTGAATCGGTCTCTTTCTACAGATTCCCACACCTCACGAAGTCTGTATGATGGAAGTTAATCGTTGAGATGACAGTTGGAATTTGGATCCGAGCAGCGTTCCTGTACGCAGCAGGAAAACTGTTTTCCTGGAGGCTTACACTTGTTGTACGATTTGAGTGCACATACAAATGTATGACATTTGCTATCGTTTTGTGAGGTGGAAGAGAGAAAAGAAAGAGAGAGAATAAGGCTTCAAGTAGTATTTTTAATAATGTTGGGTGCTAGTGGATATGTATCGCTTCTTAGTTCGTGTAGCTGTAACGGCACCTGACGTTTTAATTGAGCGGTATGTTCAGTGTTCATCTGTTTTCAAGTTTAATGGTCAGCGTTTGCTCACGGCCGAGGAAGCATTATTGTCAGTTCGGCAGATATTTTGTGCGAGATTGTTCCCTACCGCGAACGCGATTTGTACGCCGAAATCGCGCGCGTGGCTGGGCTGACTGGGCCTGCGCCCGGGGCGACGACATCGCTATTCCGGTTTTCCTTTTCTCTCGAACGGCGGAACGGCTCGCTACTCTGGTGCTGCATGTGCTTTTCTTTTCTTTTCTTCCGTTGCGCGCGTCCTGGGTTGCATGCGTCGTTTATTTCCTTGCGTGCTGATGTAGCTTTTACTTTTTCTCCTTCATTTATTTTTATTTCTTATATTTTCCCCTTTTTAGAATTCTGTGCTTTCTTTATTTTTTCTACTAGTAGCCCCAAATTGTTCTGTCTCACTAGTTCTTTATTTGGTTTACTGTGTAGTGTTCCATATCTTTGGTTTATCCCATGTGCACCTTTTATTTTATTTTATTTTACTAATTTTCATTCCATTAGTAGTTATTAAATTGTGTCTCGAATACTTCTTCCTTTTTGAGCTTGTCTCGAGTACTGTCTTTTGTTTTGTTAATTTTGTTGTTCATCTAACAGTTATGAACTATTTTTGTTTCACCAATATATGTTAGTTGTTCCATCAATGTTTTCTATTTCTTCTAGTTCTAATTTTTTGTTCCATTAGTAGCCATGACTTGTTAGATGTGCACTTTAGTGTTGTTTCACAATAGACACAAATTGTTCCATGAGCTCTTCCAATTTTTGCGACTAATCTAAATCTTTTGTTCTATTAGTAATCTTGAATAATACGGCACTTGTTTTTGTTTCACTACTTATATATTTTTGTTGCACTAGTGATTGTGAATTGCCCCATGTGCACTTTTATGTTGTTTCATGACTATCCTGAGTTGTTAGATGAGTATTTTTTTTGTCCACTTATTTTGTGTTTGTTTCGTTTTGACTAGTAGTCATGAACTATTTTACTAATGTTGCATGCTTGTACGTAAGTAGGAATTTCATGGTTGCTCCAAATATAATTTTCTTTTTGGTTCCGCACGACACTTTTTTATGTTTGCTAGTGTTTTATATTTTTTCCATAAGCAAGGACTAGCATTGTGGTGCCAAGTTTTATTGATGTTTCATGAATTTCCACATATTTTTCATGAGATTTTCGTACAACGAGTACAAATCTTGGACATGTTTTCGAGTGAAGTTTTAGTGTTTCTCGATGACATTTGAAAGTTGTTTCCATATTTTACAACATAGGTGTTATCTTTTCTAAACGTGAATTTTCCAAATTCTAAGATATGCATAACTATGTTGCAACGTCCAATGGCAACATAGTAAGGAAAAATGAAAGAAATGTACAAGAATAATTTAAAGAAGTTCAAAAAAAGAATAATTAGGAACATGGTAAAACATGTTTATAAGGGGAAACATGCTCCTGACGTTATATATAGATTTGGTATGCTTAACTCACACGAAATGCTTGAAAGCGCAGTTGGTTCAGGCCTTTGTGTTGCAATGGAGCAAGCCCACTTCGGCAAATACTTTATATTTTTATGCTCGTTATGGAGAGAACTTTAATGAAATATTTGTATTAAAAACATAGATGGAAGTGGATGTACAATGAGAGTTGTTTTAGTGAAACTTATATCAATGGTGTCCCTTCTTTTAGAAGAGCCGCCAAATATGATTGGGACCAAAATGCTCTACCACATGCAAGATTAACCAATCACATGTTTAAAAGGATTAGACACAAACAAAATACAACCCCCTGCGCGAGGATGTATCCTGAGTGATTCATCCTGAGAATTTTTATACTGTTTCCATATAATTATTTAGACTAGCCACAACCAAAACACTATCTCTTGCATGAGTAAGTGCGTTGAGTGGTTCATCTTTGATTTAGCACTTTTACTTTAGCAAATGGTAGATTTCAAGCATGTAGAGCAAAACTAGTGTCTCTTAATGACAATAAGCATTCTCCAACCCGAGCCACAAAAGACTAAGCATATCAAGTTACTAGTGGTCCTTATCAAGATTACCATGAAGTCCTATCTTTGACCAGTCAAGATAGAGATCATAGTTGTAATACTAGATTCATGAAGAGATTCAAAGATAGAGGATTCTCTAGTGAGCAACTCATCAAAAGATCAAGAATTTAGTTCAAGTTATTTTTCCAATTAAGCTACCTTTGCAAATTCCTGAGCACACATGCCAAGTCATGGAGAGATGAGCTAGACAATCAAGTCTTGGCATATAGCAAACTCTAAGTAGTCATTGTCACATTAAGGATAATAGACAAAACTCTTGAAAATGCAAAGGGCACATGATATATCACAAATAATGCAAAATGCACTATGTTATAGTATGGTATACAAGAAGAAGGCTCCCGCTCTCACTAGCCTGTGGGGATGTATGATCTCCAATTCCCCTCTAAGTGCACAAAATCGTGTGGAGTCCAAAGGCTTAGTGAAAATGTCTACAAGCTGATTTTCAAAATCAACAAACTTGAGCACTACATCGCCCTTTTCAACATGATCTCTAAGAAAATGAAATCGCACATCTACATGTTTGGTTCTAGAGTATTGCACTGGGTTCTTAGCAATGTTAATAGCACTAGTGTTATCGCAGAAAAGTGGAACACTATCAAATGTCAACCCAAAATCCTGCAAAGTAGAAATCATCCAAAGAATTTCACACCATTACAAAATTTAAAGTAGCAAGCCTATGCATGATACTAACTAGGAAATGTTCTAAAATATTCTAAACAATTAAGGTTCATTTCAAAATATTAATTCTTGAATTTATAAGCTAATTACAATTATTCGTTTCTAGGTTATACATGCATCATATAAATGCTTTACAATTATATGAATAAAGTAAAACCCTAGGTATGATACTACGTAGAGAAGCATGTCAAAATCATATTAAACAACTAGGATTACTAACATATTTTTAATTCTGAGATTATGAACAATAATTCTATCTAGCATGTACATGATACTATACAGTGATTGTTTAACAAGTTACATGATTAAGTCTAAACAAGATTAATATAAATGGTCACTAACCAACATACAGTGCGACTAGCTAGGGTATATACCATTATTGAAAGCAACATGCAATTGTTTAACTAACTCCTACATGCTAGTTGATCAAATAGAATATAAAGAATTAAATAAAAATATTTCAAAAGGGACATACCAAAAGAATATCCAATGAAAAATCATATCTCCTTTAATATCTTCCAAATTAATTCAAAACCCTAAATTAATTTGAAATGAAAAACCGGATACAAAATATTATTTTGGATTATACTGTGTAACAACATTTGCTTTAAAAAAAAATAAAATCCATAAAAATTGAGGATGTTACACTATTAACGGGAGGTTAACGGAATGGCATAATGAAAACTAAAATCCGTTATCCTATGAAAGGAAATAAATCTCTTGTCAGTGATATAAAGGGAACTTGGCTCTTTTATCACATGCATGTAGAGGGTTCTGTCTTTAATAAAAGGCTTCAACTGTGTCGTAGCCATTTCTTCTTTTTTAGGTAATGGGCAGCTTCCATTCATTCATTCACAACACGCTTATTACAGATAATGGTCCGCATTGAGTCCGGAACCTCATCAAACCAGAAGGAACCAACATCATTTTTTGCAAACTTCACCAGAACAGAGCTGCCTCACTACAATAGCGACAAACATGCGAGAAAATACAAAGATGAAAACATTGTAGCACCACGCTTGATGTCGTGAACAACAGCTGGTATATGAGATCTGTCCTGCCCAGCATCCTGCACCTTTCTTATCTGAGTTAAGCAGTCTGACGCCGCTACAACAGACTGACAGCCTGCATCAGACGGGAAAGAGAGTGCATACTACGCATCGCAATAGCTTCAGCCGTCTCCGGGTTTTCAACACGAACAGCAAATCGCCGACTAGCCGCCAACGCACAATCCAGGTGGTCACGAATCACCACGCCGATGCCCATACGCCTTGAGTGAGGAAAGACCGCAACATCCACATTAATTAACACCGATCCTACCGGCGGTGGAGTCCATTTTTGAATTGCTCTCGAGGACTCGCACCTTCTGGAGTTAGCCGAGCTGAACTTATGCAAAAGAATCATATCAATATATTCTTTGATCTTTTCAACCACCCTAAGAGGGTGAGTGACAGCCTCACCATTTTGCACCATTTCTGGTTTCCCAGATGTGCCAAATAGCGACAAGAAAAATCATGGACTGGACATCCGAAGCATCACTAATCGAGTCCAGAAGCCATTGCCACATCAATAAAATTCTTAAGCTTCAGAGAAAACCCATACGAGCTTTTCAGTTCAACCCAGATCTCTTTAACATAATGACAGTGAATAAAGCAGTGTTCCACAGGTTCATCTCGATTGCAAAAGCAGCAGTCATACCTTGTGGGGATCAAGCGAAGCTGGAGCTGACTGCCCGTGGGAAGACAGTTGTGTGCAATTCTCCATAGCAGGATCTTCATTTTATTCAGGCATTGGATAGCGCAAAGTTTTTTCCAACCCTTTCTCCATTGAGGACTGTCCTGAAGAGGCCCCTTAGCGGTAGAGCTTCGGGACATCCAGAAAAGTTGCGACTGAGCAAAATTATACGCTGAGCGGACGGTATATGTCCCCACTTTAGCATGTGGCCAGGATGAAAAATCACTCAATCCATCACAACTCAGTGGGATACCAAGAATTTTTTCTGCAGTGTCCCCAGCAAAGAAATCCCGAACAAAAGTTTCATTCCAAGATCGCCCATCTTCAGACAAAAAGAAGTTTACTGTTTGATTATTTTGCACTGGAGAGATTGGGAACACCATGTCCAGGGTAACGCCTGGGATCCAGTTATCATTCATCAAGGATATTTGTTTGTCATCCTCCAGAGGAGACCTTTCTGTAGCAGCTTCTTTCCAAACATGACGCTACGCCAAGTGTATGAAGCTGATCGTGGTAACACTGAGTTCCAAAAAACCTCATCTGGGAAGTATCGCCCCTTCATGATCTGGGCACACGACGAATTCGGCTTCGCCAACAAGCGCCAGCATTGCTTCCCGAGCATGGCTTGGTTGAAAAGCACCATGTCTTGGAATCCCATGCCGCCTAGATTCTTAGGTGTAGACATCCAGTCCCATGACCTCCAATGCATTTTCCGTTTTCCGTCCTGGACACCCCACGAAAAATTAGAAATCAGCCATGCATTTTATCGCAGATAGCCACAAGGATCTCAAAACAACTCATGATATAAGTTGGAATTGCCTAGGACACCGATCTCAGAAGAATTTCCTTCCCAGCTCTGGACAGGGGTCGATCGCTCCATCCATTTAGGCGCTTCCACAGCCGGCCAGTGAGAAAATTGAAACAGCTCGTTGCCGAGCGTCCTGTTGAGATTAGAACCCTGCTGCTCGGGTTATTAGAGTCCGGCTCGGGTTGGTCCGAGTTGTAGAGTCCGGTCAGGAAACGTGACTTAGTTAGGTAAGTTCATGACTTGACCGGCAAGCTAACTTAGTTAGTTAAGTTTGTTAGAGTTTTGGAAAGAGTCCGAGTAGATCGTGGGATGGCACGGTTGATTACGCTCGGTTTGTTTCCAAGTTTGTTAGCATGTAATAGGCTATAAATAAGAGAAGAGAAAACAGAAAACGTCGCAACCTTACGCGGCACCAAAATTGATTTGTGTTTTGTTCGTTCTGAGTGCTCGCGTGTTAGGATTAGCCACAACACTTGGTATCAGAGCGTGTTGAGATCCTCGGGATCATGGACGGCGCTGATGGGACGTCCAAGACGCCTCCGCGGACATGAACAGAAAGCCGCGGACGTAGTCGGGCGCGAAGGGGCGGCAACGAGATCGTCGTCCACGAGCGCGTGGTGCAGGAGCGCTACATCCCGACTAGCAGTGCCGTCTACCCGACCCTCACCGCGACGAACTACATCGAGTGGGCTCTGGTGATGCAGATCACCATGGAGTCTCAGGGGTTGTGGGATGCGGTGGAAGGCAACCCGGCGAGCGTACGCGACGACAAGTCGGTGCTCGCGGCAATCCTGCGGGCCGTGCCAACCGAGATGATCGGCACGCTCGCAGTGAAGAAGTCGGCGCAGGAGGCGTGGGACACGGTGAAGGTCATGCGCATGGGGGTTACCCGTGTGCGTGAGGCTACGGCGCAACGACTACGCACCGAGTTCGAGCACCTCACGTTCCGTGACGGCGAGACACTGGATGCGTTTGGGATGCGCATCACGAACATCGCCAACAACCTGCGCTCACTCGGTGATATCGTTGAGGACGTGAACATCGTGAGGAAAATTCTCCGAGTTCTTCCTCCACGGTACAATCAGATCGCACTGTCTATCGAGACTTTGCTTGATCTGAACGACATGACGGTCGACGAGTTGATGGGACGGTTGCGTTCGGCCGAAGAACGCTACTTCTCCGACGACACCCAAGTCGGCAACGGCAGCCGACTACTGCTCACGGAGGAGCAGTGGAACGCGCGACGGAAGGAGCGTGCCGAGGGGCAAAGCTCCAACGGCAGTCCGAGTTGTCAACTCGGCAAGGCACCAAACCGTAGACGCGGCAACGACAGCCGCGGCGTACGGGAAGGTGGTGATCAAGTCGGCGGTACCCGGGAAGGCAGATCCGGTGGTGAACGCGACATGTCGCAGGTCAAGTGTTACAATTGTAACAAATACGGCCACTTCTCCAGGAACTGCAAGGCGCCGCGTCGTGAACGGAAGGAGCGAGCTAACCTGGCGAAGGGCGACGACAACGAACCCGCGCTCCTCCTCGCCACGACGTGCACGCACGCCGACTTGATTGAGCAACCAGCTCAACACGTGCTGCTCAACGAGGAACGCTCGCAAGCTCGAGTTGCCAAGGACGGTGAGCGCTGCGACACGTCGTGGTACTTGGACACGGGTGCCAGTAGCCACATGACCGGGTGTCGCGAGATCTTCTCCGAGTTGGACACCGGCGTCAAGGGCTTTGTCAAACTCGGCGACGCCACGGAGGTCCAGATCGAGGGCAAGGGGATCATCCTCTTCGAGTGCAGCAACGGCGAACATCTGTGGCTCTCAGAGGTATACTTCATTCCTCGACTACGGAGCAACATCATCAGCATCGGCCAGATGGACGAGTTGGGTTGTGAAACTCATATACGTCACGGTTGGCTCCGACTTCGGGACCCGGCCGGCCGACTACTCGCGCGGGTCAGAAGGAATCACGGTCGACTTTACGTGCTGCCTCTGACACCCGCGAAGCCGGTATGCATGTTGGCCAAGTCGGATGACGTAGCGTGGCTGTGGCATGCACGCTACGGTCATCTGAACTTTCGTGCGCTGCACAACCTCGGACGACTCGGCATGGCTGAAGGAGTACCACTCATCGACCGAGTCGCCAAGTTCTGCGACGGCTGCGCACTCGGCAAGCAGCACCGACTACCGTTCCCGCAAGCATCGGCATACCGAGCGGAACGCACCCTCGAGTTGGTCCACAGCGACTTGTGTGGACCGATCACACCTGTGACGGCGGGAGGTAATCGCTATTTCCTCCTCATCGTCGACGACTACAGCAGATACATGTGGCTCGAGGTGATCAAGTCGAAGGATGAGGCGTTCCGACGCTTCAAGAAGATCAAGGCACTCGCCGAGGCCGAGTCTGAGTGCCGACTTCTGGCATTCCGATCAGACCGCGGTGGCGAGTTCAACTCGGGCGAGTTCCAACGCTTCTGCGAGGACGAAGGCATCAAGCACCAGACCACCGCGCCCTACACGCCTCAGCAAAACGGCGTGGTGGAACGACGCAACCAAACGGTGGTCGAGATGGCACGTTGTCTGCTGAAAGGCATGGCAGTGCCGTCCGAGTTCTGGGGCGAAGCTGTGAAGACGGCGGTGTATCTGCTCAACCGTGCACCAACTCGTAGTGTCAACGGCAAAACGCCTTACGAGGCGTGGCACAAGCGTAAGCCTGCGGTGCACCATCTTCGTACGTTCGGCTGTGTTGCTCACGTCAAGCGACACGGCCCCGGCATCGACAAACTTGCAGATCGATCGACGCCAATGATCTTCGTCGGATACGAAGAAGGCTCCAAGGCCTACCGGGTGTATGACCCGGCTACGAAGAAGCTTCACGTGACACGTGACGTCACGTTCGAAGAACAACGAAGGTGGGACTGGTCGACGGGTGCACACGGCATCGCACCATTTCTGAACGAGAAGCTGGTGGTCGAGTACCACGACACACTGACTTCGGAGAAGTCAGCCCCGACTTCTTCCGACTCGGAGAAGTCGGCCTTGAGTTCTGACTCCGGTGGCCGAGCATCTCCGAGTACCAAGAAGTCGGCTCCGATGGTGGTCGAATACCATGACACGCCGAGTTCCGAGCAGTCGGCCCCGACTTCTGACTCCGCTGGCCGAGCATCGTCGAGTACCGAGTCGCCGAGTTCCGACTTCACTCGGCACGACCTCGACCACACGCCACGTCGTTACCGCACCTTGTCGGACATCCTCACACAACTCGACGAGGGGAAGGAGGAAGTCGACTTGTGTGCTGAACAAGTCGGCTTGTGCCTCGTCGCAGCTGAGGAGCCCGCAAGTGTGCAAGACGCGCTGGATGAAGCCTGCTGGAAGTCGGCGATGGACGCCGAACTCGCCTCGATCCACGACAACGAGACATGGGAGTTGGCGGCGCTCCCCACTGGACACCGAGCTATAGGGCTCAAGTGGGTGTTCAAAGTCAAGAAGGATCCCTCAGGTAACGTTGTGAAGCATAAAGCTCGCTTAGTTGCTAAGGGATATGCTCAGCGACAGGGGGTGGACTTCGACGAAGTCTTTGCTCCGGTGGCCCGCATGGAGACAGTGCGCCTACTACTCGCACTCGCTGCACATAAAGGCTGGCAGGTGCACCACATGGACGTCAAGTCGGCGTTCCTCAACGGTGACCTCGAGGAGGAAGTCTACGTGCACCAGCCACCCGGCTTCGTCGAACTCGACAACGAAGGCAAGGTGCTCCGACTACGCAAGGCGTTGTACGGGCTGCGTCAGGCACCTCGCGCGTGGTATGCCAAACTCGACACGTCTCTCGTGTCAATCGGCTTCACGCGTAGTCCACTCGAGCACGCCGTGTACCGCAGAAGCAACGACAACGGAATCCTCGTGGTGGGCGTCTACGTCGACGACCTGATCATCACCGGCACCAGCCACGACGAGATCAACGAGTTCAAGGACCAGATGCATCGCCTCTTCGACATGAGCGATCTCGGGCTCTTGAGCTACTATCTGGGGATCGAGGTGGCGCAGAAGGATGACACGATTACGCTCTGTCAGAGTGCGTACGCCATGAAGATCCTCGAGGCGGCAGGGATGAAGAATTGCAATCCCACTCACACTCCAATGGAGAATAGGCTGAAGCTAAGCAAGTCGGCCTCCGGCGAACCCGTGGACGCAACTCGGTATCGGAGTGTAGTCGGGAGTCTTCGTTATCTCTGCAACACCAGACCCGACATCACGTATGCAGTCGGGATCGCGAGTCGGTACATGGAGTCACCGACTACGGCACACTGGGCGGCGGTGAAGCAGATTTTGCGCTACGTCAGCGGCACCACTGCATATGGCTGCTGCTACAAGAGAGGCGACTTGAAGGAACCCGTATTGCAGGGTTTCAGCGATAGCGACCTCGCCGGCGATGTCGATGACCGCAAGAGCACGACTGGAGTCGCATTCTTCCTCAACTCTAGCATCATCACGTGGACATCGCAGAAGCAGAAGGTAGTCGCACTCTCATCCTGCGAAGCCGAGTACATTGCTGCGGCCTCAGCGGCTTGCCAAGGCGTCTGGCTCAGTCGGCTACTCGGGGAGCTAGTCGGCAGCGCACCAACGACAGTGAAACTGCGTGTTGACAACAAGTCGGCGATCGCACTCAGTCGGAATCCAGTGCATCACGACCGAAGTAAGCACATCGACACTCGGTTTCATTTCATCCGTGAATGCATTGAAGACGGCAAGGTGGAAGTCGACCACATCGGTACAGACGGACAGCTTGCCGACATCCTCACCAAGGCCCTGGGTCGAGTCAAGTTCATCGAGATGAGGCAGAAACTCGGCGTCATTGAAGTGAGTTCCGAGCAACAGGCTTAGGGGGTGTGTTGAGATTAGAACCCTGCTGCTCGGGTTATTAGAGTCCGGCTCGGGTTGGTCCGAGTTGTAGAGTCCGGTCAGGAAACGTGACTTAGTTAGGTAAGTTCATGACTTGACCGGCAAGCTAACTTAGTTAGTTAAGTTTGTTAGAGTTTTGGAAAGAGTCCGAGTAGATCGTGGGATGGCACGGTTGATTACGCTCGGTTTGTTTCCAAGTTTGTTAGCATGTAATAGGCTATAAATAAGAGAAGAGAAAACAGAAAACGTCGCAACCTTACGCGGCACCAAAATTGATTTGTGTTTTGTTCGTTCTGAGTGCTCGCGTGTTAGGATTAGCCACAACACGTCCCACCCAGGTTGGCATACCAAGGTAAATGGCCTGCAAGGATTCGTCATGTATGTCTAAATTCTGTTTCACTCTCTCTTTGATATAATCATCACAATGTTGCCCAAAGAAAATAAAGGATTTCTGCATATTAACCTTCTAGCCAGACCCATCACAATATAGTTGCAGCGCTGACTTGAGAGTATTGATGCTTCGATCATCTCCTCTAGCAAAGGACACACTGTCATCCGCGAATACAAGATGGGAAATAGCAGGTCCACTTCTACCATTGCGTATTCCTTTCGGCTCCCCGGAAGTTTCTTTACGCTGCAGCAAGCAGGACAACCCTTCCGTGCACAACAAAAATATATAAGGGCTGATGGGATCCCCTTGACGAATGCCTCAACTCAAGAGTGAAGGAATCAATTATTTATCTGTTAATCCGGACAGTATATCTGACAGATGTGACGCATCACATTACCATGTCCACCCACCTCGGATCGAAGCCCAACTTTAATAGAACACTTTCAAGATTTGCCTTCATTGTGTCGATCTTTAGTGGAAAAAAGGGGATTTGGACTTCTGTCTCCGGTTATCTGTAATTAGCTTCCCAGGCACAAAGGCTCTATGCTGTTCAGAGATAATATCCGGCAGGAACAACTTTGAGTCTATTGGCAATGACCTCCGAAGCAATTTTGTAAATAACATAATTGGCCGGAAGTTGGAGAGCGTACTCGGGGTTTTCACCTTTAGAATTTAAAATAATTACTGTTGGCGGAGCCCGGCCACGTCGTCCGGGCGAGGTACCCCTGTTCATTTTTCCATCTTTACACTTGCTAACCGTCTCGCTTTCTGCAGCTCCCTAGGAACCCGGCGAGACGTCGGACGAGGTGTCCTCCCCCCCCCCTCCGGCGAGACCGGGAGGGCCTGGTACATGTTGGTCCGAGGTTCCCAGGGATATTCATTGAGTCGCCCGGCGAGGACACCGGACCCGAACAAGGTCGAGGTCAGCCTCTCTCCAGGACGAGGCGGAGGTGATACGTGCCCGGGCCGAGGAAGGGGGCAGCACCTCGTCTGGGCGCCCGAACCTGAAGGAATCTGCCCCCGGCTAGGCACAACGGGAAAGGGGCGAGCGCGACGGCGATCCGTACCGGCAAGGCGCGTCGAGTATATGCCAGCGCATATAGTAGATAGGGGCGAGGAGGAGAGTTCTGTTTTGTCCGATGTACGGAGAAACAGGCCAGGGGTAGAACCGAAATCTGTCTAGGGGCAGCAATGTATATTCACTTTTAGGCCGGCTTTGCCTATATAAGAGCGAAGCGGCACCCCATATGAATCCAGGCTCGCTTCACTGAGTTCCAACTCCATCTTTCCATCTCAATTTCCGTATTAATCTTCGGCGGTAAATCGGTGTAGCTCAAGTGGTCGCGAGGTGTCGTTCCCCAAGTCGTCCTCTTAGCACCCCGGTCCCTCGACCCGGGGTGCCCAAGTTTACTATCCGAGAGCCATTTCGTCGACAGTTGGCGCCGACCGTGGGGACGAAGGGGCGGTGTACTTCTGACCCGGAACTACACCATGCCACCTCGACCGAAGAAGCGAGCAACGGGAACCAGACGGAAGGCGGCGGCGAGCGGAAGGCCCGAGGTTCAGCTCCCTCCCTCCCAGGCAGAAGGTGAGGTGAATGTAGGCGGACTGGAGGCGATGAGGGCTGCATCAGTGGGACCCGGGTGTCCGGGCGAGCCCACCCAGCCTGGCCCTGGCGTTGCGGTGGATGGTGGGTCCCAGGTTGTCGCCCCCGTCTCGGGGGACGCAAGTGCCACCACGAGCCGAGGTCGTGGTGGGTGTGCGAAGCCTGACGGACGAGGTGGAAGGTCTTCGACGACAGGCTGAAGAGGCGGCGAAGAGGAGGAGCTGCGGGCAAGTCTCCAGGCGGCGGAATTGGAGGCGCTCAAGGCAAATGCCCAATCCCAACAGGTGGCCGACCTGTACCGGGCACTACTCGAGGTGACGTGGGTGCTGTTGACCCTACCGCCCCTGCCGGAGGCTCGTGCGGCAGAGGAGCTGCATCGTCAGCTAGCCGAGGGGCGTTCCGCCGCGCGCGCGGAGACGCATGTCCCCGTCTTGGCCGCCGAAGCTCTTCTTCAAGACCTAAACGAGGCTCGGGCCCGGGCGGCAACGTACAGGGGCGAGGCAGACCTCGAGGCGGCGCGCCTCAGGTCAAGTATATAGCAGGGTCAGCAGGCTGCTCGGGAGGCGATCCGCAACTACGAATGCGGGCCAAGTCACCAGGGAGACCAGCGCTCCGAGCAACGCCCAGGCAAGGCGTCGACCAACAGTAGGCATACATCGCCTGCAATCTAGAAGTCATCGACCTCACCAGCATGGCGAACCCGCTGAGCCCGGGGCTCATGGCCGTCCCGTTCCCACCCAAGTTTCTCTCTGCTGATCTGCCGAAGTATGCGGGCACGACGGACCCAATCCTATACACAAGGGTGTACGAGGCAGCAGTGATGGTGTCAAGGGGTGGCGAGGCCATCATGGCGAAGAGCTTGCTTCTCGCCCTCACCGGCATCACCCAGGCGTGGTACCTCGGTCTCGAGCCTCGCATGATATACTCCTGGGAGCAGCTGCGGGACAAGCTGCACGGACACTTCCAGGGGTGCCGCAACAAAGAGATGACCTCGACAGACCTCAGCAACCTCCGGCAATGTCCGGGCGAGACCATCCGCGCTTTTCAATGTCGCTTCTTCGAAGTCCAGTGCCAAGTGAAGGGTGTCGCCGAGCAGACCATCTGCGAGGCTGCGCGGTGAGGCATCAGCAACGAAGCCTTGGCCGACAAACTAGAGAGGAAATGGCCAAGCCGTGTCGAGCAGCTGTATGATATCATGGAGGTCTATGCCTGTGTGGAAGAAGGGCAGATATTGCGAAGGGAGGAAGCCAAGGCGTCCCAAGTGTACGTGGGGATGGAGAAGGCAGAGGGGCGACGTCCAAGGTGCCATGACGTACACCATGTGTCCGAGGAGGAACAGCGAGAGGCAGAGCAGACCGAGTACGAGGAGGAACATGGGTGACCACGAGGGTCTTGCCAGACGCAAGGGTTGCAGGCCGCCCGGGACCTGCCGCGCCAGGGTCCATCCCGCGAGCCTCCGCGGCAGCGCGGGAGTGAGCCCTACGCCCAGCTGATCCAGAACCGAGGTGGGGGAAGTCATCGCCAACGTGAGGCACCTTGGCCGAGGGGTCCTGAACAGAAGTACTGCGAACTACACAAGTCCTACTCGCATTCAACGGCCGAGTGCGAAGTCGTCGCCCGATCGCGGGTTCCCTACCTGCCCCTGCCAATGGGCCAAGGACAGTGTGCCGCCGCGCAAGAGCCCCGGGCCGAGGCTCCCTTGAGGCTTGCCCCTCCACCCCCCCGGCGTGGTCTGCCTACCGTGGGCAGGAGCCGCGTTGCATCATCCACGCCATCACCGGGGGGAGCACCCAACCTTCTCGTCGAAGCGCCGGTGCAAGGAGTACGTCCGTCGAGTTCAGCACATCGGGGCGTACCCCCCAACTGAGCTCTCCGCCTAGACAAACACCCCAGTCACCTTCGGCCCAGAAGACGCCGCGGGTATCGTCCTCCCTCATCACGACGCTCTTGTCATCGCGGCCGTCATCTCAAACCTAGAGGTGCGACGTGTGTTCGTGGATGGCGGAAGCTCGGCCGACATTCTGTGCGCCTCTACCCTGGATGAGATGGGTGTCCCGCGTTCATGCCTCCAATCTCCGGGCGTCCCGCTCCTCGGATTCGGCGGCGAGCCGATCAGGGCCATCGGCCAAATCGAGCTCTCGGTCAAGTTCCAGAATGGGGCTGGCGAGCTTGCTGAGAACGTGCTGTTCGACGTCGTCGATATGCCCTACCAATATAACGTGATCCTCGGAAGAATGGTGCTAAACAAGTTTGGGGCGATCCCTCATCACGCCTACCTTTGCATGAAGGTCCCGGCCCACACTGGGGTCATAACAGTGTATGGCGACCAAGGCCTATCTCGCCCCATCGAAGATACGTCCATGACATCGTCCCGGTGATCGAAGCAGTTCGTCTCACTTCTCCCGGCGGCACCGCTATCTCGCCCAGCGAGTACGAGGTCCTCGGCATCAACACTTCCGGCGATCAGTTCATATCAGCTACCACGGGATGGTGGATCCCCAAACCCAGGTCGGATGGAGAAACCCGAACAGTTGTGTTATCAGAGGACGAGCCACACAAGACTGTGCTGATCGGGGTGGACCTCCCCCCAGAGGTAGAGCAGGCACTCCTGCTGACCTTGCGAGCCAACAGCAACATCTTCGCGTGGGAACCCGAGGACTTGCCGGGTGTTCCTCGCAGCATAATCGAGCACAAGTTGATGGTCGCACCGGGGGCCCGTCCTGTCAAGCAGCGCCTGAGGAAAATGTCGGCTGACCGACAATTCGCTACTCGCGAGCAAGTCACCAAGCTACTTAAGGCCGGGGTCATCCGCGAGGTCCTGCAACCGGAGTGGCTGGCGAACCCGGTACTCGTCAAAAGGCCAACGGACAGTGGCGAATGTGCGCAGACTACACCGATCTAAACAAGGCGTGCCCAAAGGACAACTTCCCCCTTCCTCGCATCGACCAGCTGGTCGACGCCACCTCCGGCTGCGACCTAATGAGCTTCCTGGACGCATTCTTGGGCTACCACCAGGTGTGGATGGCCGAGGAGGATGAGGAGAAGACCAGCTTCATCACCTCGTGCGGGACGTTCTGCTATGTCCGCATGCAATTCGGCCTCAAAAACGCGGGGGCGATGTTCGCCCGACTGATCGGTAAAACTCTCAGCGACCAAGTCGGCAGGAACGTGGAGGCGTACGTGGACGACATCATCATCAAAAGCGTCCTCGCCCAGACCCACGCGGCCAACATACAAGTCCGGTGGTCCGATATGAGGTTGAACCCGGAGAAGTGCGTCTTCGGCGTGCACGCCGGAAAGCTCCTGGGCTTCCTCGTCTTGAAGAGAGGGATCGAGGCCAACCCGAAGAAGATCGACGTGATCCTCAGCATGCAGTCGCCCTCCACAACCAAGCAAATACAGAGGTTAGCTGGTCGCCTTGCGTCTCTAGGACGATTTGTGTCCCGCTCGACGGAGAAGGGGCTCCCGTTCTTCAAAGTCTTGCGAGGCTCTAGAAAGTTTGAGTGGACTGAGGAATGCCAGTCAGCCTTCGTGGCATTGAAAAAGTACCTCACCTCACCCCCGCTCCTTCAGAATCCGTCGCCCGACGACACCCTCCTGCTGTACCTCGCCGCAACGACCTCGGCAGTCAGTGCCGTCCTTGTCAAGAAGCAAGGCCGAACCCAAAATCCGGTATACTACGTCTCCAAATCGTTGCAAGGAGCGAAGATACGGTACACAGAATTGGAGAAGCTGGCATACGCCCTTGTCATGGCATCCAGGAAGCTCCGCCACTACTTCTTGGCTCACCCGATACACGTGCCAACCTCTTTCGCAATGGGCGAGATGTTCCGCAATCGGGAGGCGACGGGCTGGGTTAGCAAATGGGCAGCCGAGCTCGCCCCCTTCGCGGTTGACTTCCTCCCCAGAACGGCTATCAAATCCCAGGTGGTGGCCGATTTCGTTGCAGAGTGGGTACCCCAGACTAGCCTCGCATAGAACCTGGAAGACCCAACTTGGACGCTCTATGTTGACGATTCCTAGTGCGCAGAAGGGGCTGGGGCCGGCGCGGTCCTGGTATCTCCAGAGGGGGCCAAGGCATCGTTCTCGGTCCGTCTGAACTTCAAAATGACTAACAACATCACCGAGTACGAAGCGCTTCTCCTTGGACTCGGCAAGGCACGCGCGGCCGGGGCGCGCAGACTCATTATCAAGAGTGACTCGCAACTGGTCGCTGGGCAGGTCGGCAAAGATTACCAAGCAAAGGATCCGGAAATGGCTAAGTATCTGATGGTGGTGAGGACCATGGAGAAGCACTTCAAAGGAATTACCGTCCAAAGTATACCACCCGGAGACAATGCTGAGGCCGACATCCTGGCCCGAGCGACTAGTGGTGGAACCACCCCGCCCCCCGAAGTGTTCAGCGAGGTCTTGTCCACCACTTCGATTGAGGGGCTGGCCAACGTCTGCGCCATCTTGCCGGAGGACTGGAGGACCCGGATCGAGGAGTACCTCTCCACAGAGAAGGAACCCGAGGACCCCGTCGAAGCATGTCATCTGTCAGTGCGTGCCTGAAGCTTCATCATCCATAAAGGGTCTCTCTACAAGTGGGGTGTGTGCGCTCCATTCCTAAAGTGCATCTCGACAGAGGAGGGCAGGGATTTGCTCAAGGAAATCCACTAGGGGCTCTACGGTTCGCACCTTACCCCCAGGTCCCTGGTCGCCAAGGTGTACCGCGCCGGGTTCTACTGGCCAACGGCCTTAAGGGACGCTCAAGATCTGGTGAAGCGCTGCCCGGCGTGTCAATGGATGGGCTGAGGCACGAACAGACCGGCAAGTGAGATGCAACCCGTCTCATCCTCCTGGCCTTTGGCGCGTTGGGGGGTCGACCTCGTCGGCCCGTTCAAAACGGCGTGCCGCGGCGCCAAGTTCGTCGTTGTCGTCCTGGATTACTTCTCCAAGTGGATAGAGACAGAACCCCTGGCAAAGATCACCTCGACCGCCATGCAGAAGTTTGTTTGGAAGAGCATCGTATGTCGGTTCGGTCTTCCGCGCGAGCTAATCGTGGATAACAGGACTCAATTCGACGCGACGAATTTCAGAAACTTCTGCTCCGGTCTGGGCATCAAGTTGTGCTTTGCCTCAGTCGCCAATCCAAAGGCTAACGGGGCGGTGGAAAGGGCTAACGGTATCATCCTCTCGGGCTTACATACATGTATGTTTGAACTCCCTGTAGGAAAATGGGCGGACGAGCTCCCGAGTGTGCTGTGGTCATCATGCACCTCGGTCAGCCGGGCGACGGGGCACACCCCATTCAAGCTACTGTTTGACGAGGAGGCTGTCACGCCGGCCGAAGTGGAGTTCGAATCCCTGCGCGTCGCCGAGTAGCCGGACGACGATAACCACCTAACGTCGCTCGAGGGGCTCGATAAGGTGCGACAAGACGCATCCCTCCACATTGACCGGTACTAGGCGGTGACCGCAAAATACTACAACAAAGCCGTAAAACCGCGACCCATAGTGGTGGGTGACTTGGTACTCAAGAAGAAGCTCAACCCCGAAGCCGAAGGCAAGCTCAGCTCCAAATGGGAAGGCCCGTACGAGGTCGTCAGTTCATCTCGACCCTCGTCACTTCGTCTCCAAGATCTAGACGGCGTCGTCCTCAAGCATAGTTGGAATGGCGACAACCTCAGGAAGTATTACATGTAACCGTGCCGTGGGCCGCTTGGCACCACGTCGCCAACAGCTGTTGCGCCAGCTTGGTAGGACTTTGTCCTTGTAATGATCGTTGCTTTTGTTAGAAAACATTGTTGCCTCTCTGAATGCAGTATCAGTTTGCTCGTCGCGCCAATCAGTCTATTGGAGGTGCCACGATCCCGTCTTAGGCGGCAGCTCAGCCCAACGCCGCTCCCCTAAGGACGACGAAAGTGACGATCCCGTCTTAGGTGGCAGCTCGGCCCAACGCCGCTCCCCTAAGGACGACGAAAGTGACGATCCCGTCTTAGGTGGCAGCTCGGCCCCACGCCGCTCCCCTAAGGACGACGAAAGCAATGATCCCGTCTTAGGTGGCAGCTCGGCCCGACGCCGCTCCCCTAAGGACGATGAAAGCGACGATCCCGTCTTAGGCGGCAGCTCGGCCCGACGCCGCTCCCCTAAGGACGATGAAAGCGACGATCCCGTCTTAGACGGCAGCTCGGCCTGACGCCGCTCCCCTAAGGACGACGAAAGCGACGATCCCGTCTTAGGTGGCAGCTCGGCCGACGCCGCTCCCCTAAGGATGATGAAAGCGACGATCCCGTCTTAGGCGGCAGCTCGGCCCGACGCTGCTCCCCTAAGGACGACGAAAGCGACGATCCCGTCTTAGGCGGTAGCTCGGCCCGACGCCGCTCCCCTAAGGACGACGAAAGCGATGATCCCCTCTTAGGCGGCAGCTCGGCCCGACGCCGCTCCCCTAAGGACGACGAAAGCGACGATCCCGTCTTAGGTGTCAGCTCGGCCCGACGATGAAAGCGACCATCCCGTCTTAGGTGGCAGCTCAGCCCGACGCCGCTCCCCTAAGGACGATGAACAATGTGGTACACAAGGCAGGCATTGCGCGCCTCGATCTTGCCCTAAGTGGCATCTCGGACGTTTTAGAATTCCAACGTCATGCTCTACGTTGCCTCGCCCACGATTCGGATCAGACGACACGCCGCTCACCTGATCGAGGAAAGAACGACTACAAAGAGATTACACCAAGTTTCCAGCAAATGAATTCTCAAATGCACACGTTTACAAACAAACCAGGGCCACCACGAATAGTTATTTTGGTGGGAGGATAATGCCCCACACTAGATTACAACAATCGCAATCGACGCGCCGATAAAACTAAGTCCCAGCTGCTGGGACATGCGAACTACATCGGATGACATGGGAAGGCCGGTCGACTATTCCTACGTCTCGGCATCTTCGGCTAGGCCAGTGGCGAGGGCTAGGAGGAATAAGTCGCTCCCGCTGCCCTGGGCCATCGCCGTGGCACCTTCCACAGCCCCCTCGCTGACCACGAGGGACAAGTCGCCCCTGCGAACTTCAATCCCCGCTAGGGCGACGTCTTCCTCGACCTTCTCCCTAATTACACAAGGCTGCCTCTTCGCAATTGACAGGCCGGGCGAGCGATGCTTGTGCGACATGGCCACAAGGGGATGGGACCCACTTCGCCTGGTGGGCGATTTATATTGCAAAGGTGAATTTTGCAAATAATCACGATAGAGAAATGAACATTGCAACCTTAACATAAATCAAAACGTAGTATCGCACCGCAAGGCGAGTTCACAAAAAGCCACACGCGGCAAGGTAGCGTCAACGTAGAGACGATGGGGCAAAACTTCAAAAAAAATGTGTATACGGCGGCGGCTGAGGCGGACTTTAAACCTTTGGCTGCTGGGACGACGCGGCGGGGACCCTACCCGAAGCACCTTCGGCGCTCCTCGAGCTTCCCCCGGCGGCCGACCTCCTCCAGGATTTCTGGATGCCCTCGACGTACTTGAGCCCCTTTTTGCGGGAACTCTAGACCGAGGTCATGAAGGCGTCGGCTTCGCCCTTAAACTTGTCTCGGACAGCGACCACTTCAGAAGTCTTCGGGGCGACGTAGCCCGGGGCCGAGAAGACTGATGGCTCGGAGCGGGTCGCCAAGTAGGCGCAGCCAAGCGAGAGCTTCGCAGAGGCCCGGGCGTTGTCCTGGGCGAAGACGAAGCTGGCGAGGTGGATATCACCGCAGACACGAGTCGCCCACTTGATGCCATCCACGATTGTCGCCTCCGGGTCGGAGGAGTCAAAGTTGCCAACGTCAAGTCCGGCTCCGCCGGCCGCCAGACCCGCCGCATGGCATAGAAGCGTAACAAGTTACGGACTTGGTGTCTCGCTCGGCGAAGCGCTCCAGCCTCTCGCTCACCAGCGAGAGGTCGTCTTAGAGCTTGGCGACCTCTTGCCGGGCCGAGGCAGACTTGCCTTCCTCCACGGCGAGGAGCGCCGCCACAGCCTCAATTTTTCCTCGCTTGGAGGTGAGCAGCTCCTCTGCCTCGGCTGCATGTTTTTCCAGCGCCTCAGCCTTCTCCCTCTCGGTGGCGAGCCCCTCTTCGGCATGAGCGGCGCGTGCCTTTTCTGCTTCGAGCTTGGCCTTGAGGATTTCCACCTCGGAGGTCTTGTCCTTAAGGCGCTCGGAGAGCTCAGCCGTCTTCCTCGACTCGGTGCCGAGAACCTCCAAAACCTCGGCGGTGCGTGCCTGCTCCTCGGCCAATGGCCCCTCAATGTCGGCCGCGCATGCCTCGAGGAGAGAAAGCCGCTCCGCGACGAGCACACACTAAAACGAATGACAGTCAGTAAGATGACGGACGGAGAAGCGAAAGGGCGAGTCGGGATTACCTTCAGCGCGGCGGCCTGGGCGACCGGCCCGACTTGGGAGGCCGCCATCCTGGCGAAGCTCGAAGCCACATCCTCCTCGGATAGCCTCGCCCCAGGATGGCTCACGAGCTCGAGCTCCAGTGGCGAGGCGGCGAGGAGGTCCGGTCCGAGTCTCCCGGAGAGCGTCATTCTGGGGCGAGGAGGCTGAAGGGTCGAGTCGAGGGAGCCCTGATACTTGGCCTTTTCCTTCGGGGTCGAGGAAGAGGACAGGACCATCACCAGCGCGCCCAAAGGGCGAGGAGCGGGAGTTCTCTCCGCCGCGGCCGGCAGAGGGGAACGTCCTGGCACCACGTCACCACCTGATACGCGTCCGCTCGTGGAACGAGGCGAGGGCCCTCTCGCGGCCGGCGTGGGTGAAGGGGGATGCTGCTCCGGTGCCACGTCTCCCTCGGCCGAGGCCCCTGGGCGCCCCGTCTCGGGAGGCGAAGTCGCCTCGGTAGCCGGGGCGTCCTCGCTGATGATATCGACCGTCCCGTCGATATTTACATCAGACGAGCAGGAGGAGGATACGTCCCAGGAGAAGTTCTCCTGGGTCACGGCCGTCGAATGGATCGCTGCTAGAGGCTCCCCATCAGCCCCTTGCCCGTGCCTGGCCCGGGCTTGACGGCGTCTTGGCCCGCTTCTTTGCGGGAGGTCGCTCATCGCTCCCGATGTGCGACCCCGCCTCGGACTCCTTGTCGCCCGAGTCTTCGATGTTCGCCCCGCCCGGAGCAGACGACTCGCGACGATCACTTTTCGCGTCGTCCTCCCAGTCCGCCAGTTCCTGGGCGAGGCTCTTTTGCTTCCCCTTTTGCGAGGACGGGGCGGCACGCTTCCTCTTCTCGCCTGTCTTAGCATCCCCGGCCGGGGCGATGTCCAGGCGGGGAGGAATCTCCCACCCGAAGTGTTCGCAGGCCCTGTTCCGGCGCCCGGCGATCATCTTCGAGATGGCCTTCGCTTCGGACGGCAGATACCGGTCGAGGAGGAGGTTCGCCTCCCTCTCTGCTCGAGGGAGGTCGTACCCTGGTGTCGGCTCGTACCCGTAGAAGGTGCGTGGGCCTAGGGGCCTCCCCTCGCTGACAGGGAGGCACTTCATCCGCCAGCCGGTGGCGAGCGGGGCGGATCCTCAGGAGGATGAACTCCTCGACCAGGTCTCGTGATGAGAGCTGGTGGCTCATCTCGCCCAAAGCGTCGCGCCTCGCCATGTCAGAGGAGGTGATGACGAGCTGACGAGCCAGGTAGCCAGGGGCGGTCTTGTCGCCGGTGAAGCCGAGGTCGCCTACCCGGTAGAAGAACCACTCGTTGTGCCAGTTCTCACTTGTTCTTCAGCGCCATCACCGGGTAGGTGGCGTCGGTCCGGTGGTTGCCCTGGAACCCGATCGTCCCGTAGAGGGAGTGAGCTCCGTTGTGAATGGGAGATGTCGTCATGACGGGCTTGTGGAACATGGCGACGCAGGTCGCTGTGCTCTCCAGCCTCATTGTCTTCATCGCCCACTCGAAGATGACCAGGCGTGAGATCGCCGTAGGGTTGAGGTCCGAGATCTCCAGGCCGAAGTGGTCCAGGACGAGCTGGATGATGGGGGCGGCCGGGAAGGTCAAGCCGGCCCTAAACTGGTCGGCGAAGACAACGATGTGTCCTTCCGGCGGGGCGGCTCGCATGCTTCCTTCCTCCGAGAGAACGGGTCCATGCTCGTCCGAGTCAAGAGGGAAGCATCTCGCGTTGCGAAGGCGAGATAGAGTGGTCTCGGACGCCTGAGTTATCTCGAGCCACCGTGTGTAGGTGACCTTCTCAGCTGCCTTCTTTCCCTTCTTCGTAGCCGTAGCAGCCTTGCTGGTCGACATGGTCGCTCTCCGCTCTTCCTCAAATGCTAAGTCGTCCTGAAGGCGTTTGAGGGCGATCCAGGACGAGCGGCGAATTATGCTAGGGATGAAGGCCGCGCGCAGGGCAATGGACGTTGCATGCGAGGAGCAGCGAGATGCAAGCGACGGAGGTAGAAGCGCAAGTGAGGTCGCGAAGGGAAGATCGGGATATTTATAGGCCCCGGGAAGATCCGTGAATCGCGGCCACGCAAACGGGCAGTAACGGATGGGGCAGAGCCGGCGGTTACAAATCGTAAGCGGAGGCGGAGTTTCCGGGGGGACTTAGTTGGAAAGAGAAATCTGGCTTACGGGGGCACCTCGTCCCGAACTTCCCGACCTCCCGCTCCCGGCTGGCTAATGCAGCCTCAAGCGACGTCGCTCCCCTCGTCGATCGCGCCTACAAGGGGCTACTGTTGGGGGAACCCGGCCACGTCGTCCGAGCGAGGTACCCCCTGTTCATTTTTCCATCTTTACACTTGCTAACCGTCTCGCTTTCTGCAGCTCCCCAGGAACCCGGCGAGACCTCAGACGAGGCGTCCCCCCCCCTCCGGCGAGACCGGGAGGGCCCGGGACATGTCGCCTGACCCAAGCAAGGACGAGGTCGAGGCGATCCACTCGGTCCGAGGTTCCCAAGGATATTCGGCGAGTCGCCCCGGCGGGGACGCCGGACCCGAACAAGGTCGAGGTCAGCCTCTCTCTAGGACGAGGCGGAGGTGATACGCGCCCGGGCCGAGGAAGGGGGTAGCACCTCGTCTGGGCGCACGAACCTGAAGGAATCTACCCCCGGCTAGGCACAACGGGAAAGGGGCGAGCGCGACGGCGATCCGTACTGGCGAGGCGCGTCGAATATATGCCGGCGCATATAGTAGATAGCGGCGAGGAGGAGAGTTCTGTTCTGTCCGACGTACGGAGAAACAGGCCAGGGGTAGAACCGAAATCTGCCTAGGAGCAGCAATGTATATTCACTTTTAGGCCGGCTTTGCCTATATAAGGGCGAAGTGGCGCCCCATATGAATCCAGACTCGCTTCACTGAGTTCCAACTCCGTTTTTCCATCACAATTTCCGTATTAATCTTCGGCGGTAAATCGGTGTAGCTCAAGTGGTCACGACACGTTGTTCCCCAAGTCGTCCTCTTAGCACCCCGGTCTCTCGACCCGGGGTGCCCAAGTTTACTGTCCGAGAGCCATTTCGTCGACAATTACCGAGTCACCGAAGCTTTCAGGGATATTTGAGGCGAATAAGAAGCCTCTAACAGCAGCACAAATGTTCTCTTCCAAATAGTTCCAGTGTTTCTGATAGAATAGAGCTGGAAATCTATCCGGTCCGGGCGTCTTGGTCGGGCCCATTTGAAGAAGCGCTGACCTAATCTCCTCATTTATGTACTATCGGCAAAGAACTTCATTCACCTCATCACCAACTTTGCTTGGAATGGCATTGAGAACTGCCTCGAAAGATGCACATAGTTCAGACGAGAATAATTTCGTGATCGTTGTGCTGCAATCAGGCAATTGTTAGTACAGACCTCCCATTGGTTAAAGGATTTTGATTCGGATAAGCAAGTTGGAAAAGATGCTTAGCAAGCCTAGTAGCAAGAACCAATTTGACAAAACATTTTTTTAGATAAAGATAATCTTTATTACTTTCTAGCCTCTACATCGAATGGATGCACAACCAAGACTGTCACTAAGTACAAGATTATATGTCAAACAACACCAAAGATAAATAGATTACATGGAACTTAGAGCCACAGAATCAAGCACTATATAAGCTATTATGCAACCGGGCATCTATGATCATCCACTCATTGTTCTTCAGAACTACAACCAGTTGATATACAAAAAGATAACTTGCAATGGACTGAAAAAGTTTCTTTTATTCAAAGATAATACCATATCGGCATAATCAAATAGACCAATATACTGCACTTACCCTGTTAGAATCTGCGCTTGCTTAGCCCTCTCTAAACCCTGTTAGCCAGTCCGAACAAATTGGAAATATTATGTCACGGTTGAAGATTAAAGGCTAACTATGCCGATGGCAGTCGATGAATTTGGCAAAACATATAGGCGGTAATTAATCATGTGGAAGAGGCGCATTCTTTTGGCACCAGTATGATCATTGTTTAGTGGGTAGACTTTCACCCCTTGCAGCAAATAATTAAACCGCTTGCACTTGCTTGGTGATCACATATTCTAAAATCACCGACCAAGCCGTTTTATCAAACATTTGCGAAAAGCTATCAGGCCTGGGCGCTTTTTCAGTCGATTTTCTCTAGTAATTAACCCTGACCAAAACTCGTATTGTATCAATGGCACCTCCAGGTCACTAAGGTCCGAAATTGCCAACAAAATGCTTGCATTTAATGGTGCGTGTTCAATGGAGCTGACATCAATGATTTGACTTAAGTTATCAAATAGCAGCTGATGCTTATGATCATGATCGAATGTGAGCTCCTCTCCTCTTTATGTGCGAAATGTGATCCCTCTCTTTGCACTTGCAGGAAATTGAAGAAATGGGTGTTAGCGGCGGCCCCTCCTTTGCCTCAAACATACTGTACCAATCGAGTATCGTGAGCCTTGTCCAACCGACACACCAACACTTCTGCTACCAAAAGTTGTACAGCGTTAATTGTTGGTGATGGTCCTTAACAGGAGAATCCAAGCGATTAATTAGATCACGAACCTCCATACGGCACACTCAAACCTGCTGCACCATCTCCATGTACCCTCAAGTTTCGTTCAACAAAAAATGATATTTTACATGGAATTAATACACACACAAAATACACAACACATTAAAAACCGCAGCTCGCGTGATCTTAAAGTGATGTCAACAACGTTCGCAAATAACAATCTGGAAAAGCTTGTTCCCAACCCACGGAAACTAGCGCACAATCAATGTACTGTTTGTTTCCTTGGATCAGTAGTATGGATGGGAAATGGCCATCCAACTTGCTAGAGATAGAGCCATCCAACTACCTGTTTGATTGAGGGAATGGGCAAAATTTTTGTTTGGTTAGAGGGATCGGTTGGGATGACCTTTTGCATGAGATTGTGATATTACTTCCTCTTCATGAATGCATCAGAAAAAAAATTTGAGTCTTGCATTGTGTTATATTTCCACTCTTTTACATGTTGCCGTTGCCATGTATTTGCATTGATATTCAGCACGTCTTGACAAAAAACATGTGAATATATGTGAGATTGCCAACGTTCAACAATATGTGTGCACTTGCAATACAAATTTCAGCAATAACTGTACAACATCATCTAGTCTCCTGGACCAGTGTCCTCTCCGGTTCACCGCAAGCAAAGCATATAGCAGAAGGAAGCGAGCTTTACGCTATGTTCAAGAGAAAATTAGCTTCGCATCCAAAAGAAATCCAGACAAATTGAGAGATCAAATGATGCCAAAAAATAACGCTCCATGACTGCTAAGCGATTTCTAAATGGGAAAATTCATGATCACTACATATGCATGCGCACAGACATGCAGGGAATGTCGCGACGCGTGAACTTCATGTGCTTTCTCGAGAGTCTAGAAGCATACACACTGTTGCACCGTCAACAAGCCAAAATCAAAATACGATAGCACCATATCTGCACCTAGGAGTTCAACAATTGCATATAACAAACGACATCGCCCACGCACACATCTACACCTGGTTCCCTCGCCAGCCCTCCTTCCCATGCCGTCCTGCTTCCCTGACCAGCCAGCCGCGCCTCCTTACCGCGCCAGCCAGCAGCACGCGGCCCACCGCCTCCTCGCCACAAAATAAGCTGTTTTGTTCAGGAGACGTGAGAAAGAAAAGAGAGATTGCAATAGAATTTGTCGCGGGAGGGAGCTGAGGAAACCTGACAAGGTGACAGCTATGTGCGTGGGCGAGGCCGTCTGGCTTTTTTTTTCTTTTGGCTGGCAATAGCTAGGATCTAGAAGAAATATTTCATAAAGCTGGATGAGGCTATTCAATGTATCTACTCATCTAAATAATTGGACAATCCTAAATAGATGAATGGCCTTCTCCCATCCAGTTTTATCCTGTGTTGCTATAAGTTGAAAAGAGTTACTTTACAACACATTTTTGTTTGCATACCATCATTTTACTTCGTATTGCAGTAGACCAACCCTAGCAACACCAGCAACAACAACACATATGTTATGTGTTGCTGTGGACTCTAGCAGCACACTTTTGTTGATATTGCAACACATATATATTTTGCTATATGTCGGTCTAATTGTAGTGTGAAAGTATTCAGATTGGCGGATTCTTTGATGGCTATCTTCCTTATCTCATAAGTATGATCTAGGGTATTCAACACATGTCTAATCATCTCCGCATCTGAATAGGTAACCCCAACACCTTTAAGCTTATTCATAATCTTCTCAAACCTAGCAAAAAGCTCTACTATTGTCTCACCAGGGCATTGCTCAAAGCGATTGTATTCCACTTTGAATTGATCCACTCTAACAATCTTGACTTGGTCGGACCCTTCATGGTAAATGATCAAGGTCGACCAAATCTTTTGTGAGTGGTATCAAGATGCGAAACCCTCTCATGCTCTTTCCTATCTAATCCAGAAAGCAAGTAGTTGATTGCCTTGCAATTTTTTCAACATCGATTAAATTTGCAGGCCTCACTACCTCAAAAAAGCAAAATCCCTCAATCTGTCCCATTGAAAATAGGAGCACGAGTTGAGTACACATGGGAAGCCATGGCTTGCAAAATCGGTCAAAGCTTATAGACAAGTGAGACCGGGCTCTGTTACTACCTGTTGGATTGGTGACTTCTCACAGAGGAGGGGTGAATATCAATTTTAAATTTTTTTTTCAAAATAGAAACACAAAGCTACTGATGAGCAAGTGTATCCAAGTCATAGAATGCAATGGAAAGCAATCGACAAACGAAGTGAAAAACAATCAAGCAAATACTGGACAGATAGAAACTTCCAGAGTAAATATATCGGACGTTCAGATATTATCGAAAGTTCCAAAGTGACCCTAGTTTTGAACTATCTGGAGAAAGCAGAATATTCAATATTTGGATCGGAACTTCCGATATAATCGGAACTTTCGAAGTATAAAAACCGGATGTTCTGAAGCTGGCAAAAATAGCAGATTGTTGTTTAAAGAAACACGCGCATATTTTGATCTACTTGGTGGAATTGAGTGAAATTTTGCACAATGGTAGAGAAGGAGATTAAGGAGCTATCCCAATTGGAGTCATGTCAAAAGCTTGTTTGTGCTAAGAGTAATCCTTGATTTACTACCAGCTGTACCAAAACCGATCAAGAAGCAATTTCGGGAGAAAAAGGTAGCTCATGAGAAATCTTGATACAAGATCAATATGGGAGCATCTCACTTTTCATAGCAACATATTCTATGCCCCAAACCACGGGATCAAAGCCTCTAAGAGAATCAAACTTGAATACCACAAAAGCTTGCCTATCCTCCAATAGAAATTCAAAATCAAGATGGAGATGAGAAATTCTTTGGTTATGCTACGATGGAATAAAATTGGAATCGATCTTTCCATCACTAACTTGTCACACCCAAGAGAGATTGATGGAAAAGGCAAGAAAATAAAAATCAAAACAATCCGAGAAAAGAAAAACTCAAGAACACAAGAGATACGAAGAAATTTTTTGTATTGCATTTTCTTTGATTTCCTTGGAGTCTACAAGCCTCTCATCTAGGCCAAAGCTCTCTCTTGAGCAGCGATTACAAGGAGTTTTTTCTCTCCCTAAAAGGGCTTCTCTCACAAAGCTTGTTCCACAGACTTAACCCCAATACTTAAGGAGATAAAAACCCCCCATCATCTATTTATAGTGGGAGGGACAAATCTCCCTCACCACTTGGGCCTTAATGCCCTATGGGCCTAAACTAATTAGCACATATCTCAAAGTGGCTAACTAGCTTAGCCACTCTCTAATTTTCCCACCCCGGCCAAACAATTCCTAAACCTATTCCTCGGGCATCTCTACCGCGGTTTCTTGAAAAGCTTTGGTGGATTTTGCGCTTTTACCAAAATGCCCCGGGACTCAACTTGGTCATCACGGCTTGGTTGCAACCGCTTTCTTGTCCACCAAGCAGGTGGTTTGAGCCGCACAATGTTGTTGCCCACCTCTGACCGCATCTCCGCCCTCCAAGCTTCATGCCAGTCTCACTTGACCGACCTATCATCGCACCCAACTCGCATCTGCACACCATAGACCAAGCAGAGCGTTGTAAGCACAAGTTTTCTACTTGACTCAAGTTAGCCGAAACAACCTATTCCATCAATTTTTCATGAGACAAATTGACCAAACTCGAATACATCAACCAACATGTGGTCAAAAACTTTTCCATAACGGAATATTCAGTTCCTAGACTGGAACCTTCATTTTTTCCATAGTACCAAAAACATAGTTGACTTTGGATCTTCCGAACCACATCAGAACTTCTGATCATTAAACCGGAACCTCCAGTTTTTCCCAAACACCAGAAACACAGCCGACTTTGGACCCTCTGAACCACATCAAAAGTTTCGACCAAAATACCGGAACATCCGGTATACAATTTCCAACAAATGAACATTGAATTCATGAAACCTTAAACTCAACTTCAACAACACACTCTATAGCAAAATATTCATCATTTGAAAGCTAGGGAAGCAATACATCCACAATCACAACTTCCCTAGGTTCTACGTGCTGCATGGTAAGAACTTGTAAGAGTCTTGATTTGGCTTGGGTGTGGAGCGCCTTGTAGCCACATCCTAGTAGTTGATAGAGACATATAGTTGTGATTTGTTTTCCTTGTCTTGCACTAACAATGACAAGTTCCTAAGTAATCAATTGTGGGTTAGATCTATCATAGGAGACGTACCATACGTTGGGACGAGCATCGTTCCATCACGATGAGAAACACAACCTCCACGAGGACTTGAGAGGAGCATTCAAGAGGTGTCCGATAAGTTTGACACTCTCCTCAGCCACTTGGATGGGACACCTCGAGTGCCTGGACATCAACCACTTCCGTTAGTACATGCACCAACCCTCAAGGTACAAAATCATGAAGCACTTCCCGCAAGTAAGTTCACCATACCTGTTTATGAAGGTAAATATTATCCTGAAGGTTATCTTGATTGGGAATTAGAGATAGCACAACTATTTGAAAAACATGCCATTCTTGAGTGTCATCAAGTTAGGATTGCTACTAGTGGATTTATTGATTATGTTGTTGTTTGGTGGAAATTAAACTGTCGGTTATTTTTCAATGATATACCTTCCACTTTGTCTGATTTGAAATAGCTTATGAGAAAGAGATTTCTGCCTTCCTACTGTACGAATTGCGTAAAGAATTAAAACTATTAGAACAAGGTAACATGTGCAAATATATTACAATAAATTCCGTACTTGTTTAAAGCGTTGTGATCTACCGAAAAATGATGACTTTGCTAGGGATGCATTTATGAAAGGTTTGAAACGTGACAATCGGTATAGATTTCAACATATTCCTTGTAATATTATTGGTTTATTTTGTCGTCCTTGTGCTTTGGAGAGAGAAATACAGGACAAAACACATAATCAGACCAACAAATAGGATTCCATGTCATGTTCCGCAATAGAAGCCTCACATATTCTTGTCCCCATTCTGGTACATAATACACATGAGTTGAGCTTACAAGGTAATAATAAAGGTACCAACTCCCACACTCCACATGCCATTGATGATAAGGGGTGGCCCAATCTTCTCGCTGAGGTACCATGGGTAGATGGTATGAATAGACGATCTCACTAGTTGAACACCCGCGCCAATGCACGAACACTTAGCTCTTCGAAAAACGCCCAAACAGACCGGTAGATGATCCTCACGAGATCACAAGAAACGATTGCCAAGTCCCCAATTCCCAATGAAACGACGGCTTGACATTGGATTGTAGAATAAACATGATCGTCTAATCCTCTCTCAGCTGTCCTCGCATGAATGCTAGTACGAAAGAACAAGTAATAGCTATGTTTCAATTCTTATGCATAAAGTGGTCCGAGGTTAAAAGCCACAAAGTACAACACTATAGAAAGACTCTAGGATGTCCACCCTAGTGTTTGGGTCGAAATCCAACTTAACTCTAACTTCCTTAATTTACAAGACTCTATTTGGAAAAGAACAGATACAACTGCCAACTTGTTTTGATAATTGTGGACAAACCAAAAGGAATATGTGGATGGGTGTATACCCGTTGGAAAGTACTCAGAGTTAGCTTTCCAACAGGTACTTATTTTCCTAATTTGGAGTTCGTATAAGGAAACCATGGTTGTTTCAAATTTGGACCTCCTGGTTGTCCGAACCAAATCCGAACCGAGCCCAACCATTTCTATCTTTTGTTTGCTTGCCTTTTTCGCCCCAAGTCTGAGTGGAATTATCTAAGGAAGTTATTGGGAACCTTTAGATGGTCATGGGAGAGTTGGATCCCAACAATATTTGACGTACAAGTCCCGGACTCCTCAAGTATATCATTTCATATTCGTTATTCGAATCAGCTTGTGCAGCCTTCACTTCTAAGATCATAACTTTCTCTAGAGAGCTCCAAATCATGCACCGTTTGATTTATTGGAAAGTAGCCTTGATCTCTTGTTGTAATTTCTCCTCAAGTTGCAAATTGTCCTTCCTCCCCGCCCCCCGGTGGAACTCCAGACATTCTTGAATCAGCAAACACTTGTGAACAGCATCTACGTCTCCTTCTAACTCTTGAGCTGAATACCTGAGTATCATTAAGCAATTGGATTTAGGTAGTATAAAGCTCTCATCAATAATATTAGCATGTGCATTGAGGAGTGAATTCACCCGCTCATTAAGTAGCTTTGCTTTAGCGCTAGTTATTGGACCTTGTGGTAGCTCTATGTGTATCTCCTTATTAGCATGTTCATAAGTGACTGATGAAATGAAGATGAGCTAGTGATGCCCGCATCAACATGCCATTGATATTTGCCTTGATGAATTAAATATATCATGTGTTGAGTTGAATGAACTATCCTTGTCCACTACTCATGCTATTTTAGAGCAACATAGTGTACAACCAATTGTTACTTTGCATTTGCCACAGGTTGAGAATATTGTTTGTGATGAATTACTTGATGCTTCTTGTGATAAAGAAGAGTTGTACGACAATACTTCACTTAAATCCATACCACAACTAGATGATGAACATGCAACTTTATGTTTTTGAATCATATGCTAGTGCTGAAATTAGTGTTACACATGTTGAAACTATTGATATTCCTCGTGTGGAATTATTCAGATATGATGACATTTTTTCCACGACATCACTTGACCAATGTTCTGAATTACATGTATTTCTTGATTATTTTTGTGCCCAATGTGATATCATTGATTTACCTAGTGATTTGGATGTAGAAAGTGATGATACACATGATGAAAATTCTGAAATTTCTGTTTGGACGCCCCATGCTATAATATTAATGACGTGCAATCTGTTTTGGGCCATCCAAGTTGTAAATAACATGTTATAGAAGTTGATTTGAGTGCTCCATATTCTAAAATTATTTGCTTTACTAATGTGAGAGCACCAACTGTTGAGCCATGTGTAGAAATTGAATCTAAAGTAGAGTATGATAAGTTTATCGACCATGACGATGTATATGCTGCAATTATGATGCTATATGTGTTATACAACTTGTTAACCCTGTGACTTTGACACAGGCTGTGGAAAAAATTTCTGAACTTGCGACAATCATTGGAATTATAAGAATGATATGCCTGTTATAGGTTTTCAAAATCTACCAAGGCATATCACAGTTTTCATTCCGAATCTAATCTAATTGCTAACCATGAAGAGCTAACATGATTAATAGATACATATATGCTACATGCACGTTTTCTTTGCTCTTTGATGGTTTTCAGCTTATGCAAAGCCTAGGACGGCTTTGTTTTCAAAAGGGAAGATGATGAAACCATGACCCTATAGACACACTCACAGCTGCCCCTACTTCCACTACGACCCCGGCTCAAGCTATGAAGGACAAGAGAATGTCTATCAAGATCTTCAATAGCGAGAGAGGATTTAAATTGAAGCTCTCAGGAGGAGGAGGGTTGCCAAGTGAAGACTTCCGGACGCTGAAGCCCCCATAATTGCTTGATGACAGAGGCCTAAGAGGGAACAAAGAAGATATCCAATCAAGCTTGTCACTTTCAAAATCCGAACCATCACCCGGATAGTCCGGATGATAGTCTGGATCGCTAGTGGAAGTCCTGGACCCCTACCTAGAGGGTCCAAGTGTCAATCCGTGTTACTTCTGAAGAGGCTGGACCTCAGCTCGGAGGGTCTGGATTTTCCCGATCCGATCCAGATTTGGTTATTAGAGTTCGTTTCGGTGAGGGATCTTATTTCCACATATAAATACCACCCGAGGGTTCCTGTATTTCATGGGTTTTTATTTAGCTAATATATTAGTTGTCGTGACCTCTTATCGGATCCTCAATTCATCGATATACTTCATTTACATCCATAAATTTTGATTGCTTCTTCATATTTCTTGCTTGCTCTTTGGTTGCTTGCAGGGAATTGAACCTCGTGTTCAGGTTTGACCGTTTTTCTCGCATCGTCAGCTACCTACCGAAGTTGGTTTAGCAATTGCTAAGGCACATCGTCGTTGCACGGTATAGTCGGATCGTCAAAGTCATCTTCAAAAATCAATTCGTGTTCTCTTCGAAAGATCGGGACACACATACGCTCATCAGAAGGGTTGTGTGATAACACTTCACTTATATCCATGCTACAAATAGATGATGAGCATGTTACTTATGTTCTGGAATCACATGTTAATGCTTAAATTCATATTTCACATGCTAAAATTGTTGATTTACCTCATAAAGTTATTTCCAAGACATCATCTGATATTGTTACTGCAACCTATGAACTGCTAGATAATTTTTGTGCTTCCTATGATATCATTGATTTACTTAATGATTTGGATGTATAAAGTGATGATACACATGATGAGAATTTTGAAATTTTTGATTTGGACGCCCCATGCTATAATATTAATAACGTGCAATCTGTTTTTTGGCTATCTAAGTTATGACGTAAATGATATAGAAGTTGATTTGAGTGCTTCATATTCTAAAATTATTTGCTTTACTAATTTGAGAGCACCAACTGTTGAGCCATGTGTAGAAATTGAATTTGAAGTAGGCTATGATAAGTTGATCGAACATGATAATGTTTGTGCTGCAATTACTCATGATGTTATATGTGCTATCCAATTTGTTAATCCTATGACTTTAACACATGCTCCAGAAAAAGTTTTGAAACTTGTGAGTCTACCATCATGGAATTTCGCCTACACTCCTGCTTATATAGTTAATTTAATTAGAGATAATATCTTAGATGATATACTTTATGTGTATATGATTTGCATCACTTGTACTGAACCGGTTGTTTCTAAACTTGCTCATTTGACAATGACCACTTGCACCTATTCATCTCATCACCTTTGCAATGTCAGTATTTGATTCAAATAATTATGTTATATGCTGTAGCAATTTGTGGCATAGGTAATGAATTCTTGGTACATAGGATTTGTATTCCATGTGGTCAACTTTCTGATTTGAGAAAAAATAATTTGACGCCAGTGTTTTATTGTTTTGATATGACCTCCAATATTATTGCTGAATTTATGGCAAATAGCTTGTTACATGATTGTTTCAACATTATTGCATTGTCTTGTTCTAAATCTCATTATGATATGACTTCTTATTTGGGCACCAGTAATGTTTATTTACCTATATTGGGATGGTTTAATGATGGGCGTTGCACAATAAATTATATGTATGAACATCTTCACTTCTACTTGTAAATTAAGTTGCAATAATCATTGGAATTAAGGTGTATCACAATTTAATTCTAGTTTTGATCTAATTGCTAACCATGATAGATAGATATCTATGCTATGTACACATTTTCTCTGTTCTATGATGGTTTTTAGGTTATACAAAACTGATGACGGCTTTGTTTTCAAGAAGTGGAGGATGATGAGATCATGACCCTTATAGACACAACCACATCTACCCCTACTTCCACTACGTCTCTGACTCAAGCTATGAAGGACAAGAGAAGGACCATCAAAATCTCTAAGAGCCGGCGAGAATTGAAGTTCAAGCTCTCGGAAGGAGGAGAGATGACAAGTAAAAACTTCTAGACCTTGAAGCCCTCATGATGACATGAAGATGAAGACCAATCAAGCCTACTTAAAGATCAATTAATGTTTCAATCAAGTACAAGAAGAATAAAATCATTATAAAGTCATTCGGGTCGTCGGCTATCAAAAAATGGACATTAGCCAAAAAATTAAATTAGCCGGTTTAAACCGCCCGTAGACCGGTTTAAACCGACCAAACCAACATAGGTCAATTCGAGTCCATTTCGACCAGGGGTACTTTCCCATCTATGAAAACACGTAGAAGGTCTCTGTTTTTTGCAAGGTTTATTTTTAGACATAGTTTAGTCATATTGCTACTATTTTGCGTCCATCGATTGTGTCCAATGATCAGTTGTAGACCACTATTAAGAATATCACATTTATCATTGAATGCTTCACTCCCTTGCAAAAATGTGTCCTTCATGGATAGATTGATCGTATTTTTCAAAAAAATCAGTTAACACTTCAGAGTTAGTTTAACAATTGTTAAGATGTATCGTCTTCGCACGATTATAGTCGAAATGTCAAGATCATCTCCACCAAATTGCTACGTGTTCTTTTTGAAAGATCGAGACACCCATACATTTATCACAGTTCGACAAACCAGCAAATAAGCTAGGGAAAGGCATCTGTTGTTGACTTCAACTTGTGGAGTCAGTCCAGCGAACCACGAGAAATAAAAGAAGTGACAGTACAAGAAAAAGAGCTGCTGCCTCATGGAGTGAACCACTAATGTATCAACTGTGAATCCTGGGGATTTATATGTTGCAACTTTCTTTTGACATGGCTTCAGATAGAAAAATATTGTGCGACAACAATGAGCATTGCACGACTTGGATGGAGCTAACCGTGCCATATTAATTGAAAATTCTGTCCATGGGAAACAGAACTAAAAGCGACCACTAGACTGGAGCAGTATTTTTCCTGCCTCGATCGCCAAATATCCCCCCAAGATTATACACACACGGGCAAATATATGTGTAGCTAGACACGGCTTACGACCTCGAAGCACAGAGCCAATCATTTGTACATTTCACCTCTTCATTAGGAACCTGCAGATTGCCAGTTAAGGTTACAAATAAACACATGAAACAAACATAAACAAGAATATGAATAGGTTAGGAGTGCACAAAAGAACCAAGGATCTTTTTTTTTGCGATGTAAACAAATACAGGATCTGAATAATGAAATTTCGAAAGAAACTAATCCTCTGAAATTCTACCATTGCCACCTATCTCAAAAAGGCCAAAACAATTTTGGAACAATCTGATGAAAGAAAACTAGTCAATTCCAAGAAACCAAGTAAGTTCTACAAATGTTTTATTTTCAAATTACACTTCTAGTTGCTTGTTAAGTATAGTAAAAGAAAATGAGGGTTATTTCAGAAAAGACAAAGAGGGTAACATGCAACCTGCATGAAACAAGGTTTTGAGTTACATTTCGGCTACATGAAAATGTATCTATTAGCGACCTTAAGTCCTGGGGGAAATGCACTTTGCACAATAGGTCAATTCTCAGTTCCACAGTTTCCTAACAGAACATGCTGACACAGGCACGATGTGCTGATGAAAACTCTCGTGGCATCCACACACCAAAAAAACTCAGTCAACAGCACCGCTCATCTAGTTCTGAGTAGCAGCTATAGTGGTAACAGCTCGCACGGCACTTGCACCACACAACAAGGCAACTGATTAGTGCATGCCAACCTGTAACAGTACTGCCTTCCTTTCAATAACTTCCCTTCCTGCGTGTTATTCCTCCCACAAACTCCGTAAGTGGAGAACAGTTGAAGCAACCACAACTAAGCTAGCTAGGCACAAGAGCGAGGAGGTAGTTCAGGCTAGACAAGAACCACAGGGTGATGATTCTAGCAAACCAGCTCAAACAACAGCAAAATGAAGAATGCTAAAACAGCTATAACCTTATGAACACTAAGATTAGTTTCCACATGGTTGGTCTGCTGGCCAACTTTTTATGAGGCAAGTTGTCAACCACCCCCCGGCCCTCAAATAGATGCCGCCCTAGAGCACATGCTGTTAATGTTTTTAAACTTTGACCAGTAATATACATAAAAAATACAAAATTTCCACGTGGAAATTATACTAATTAATTTTTAACAAAAGTACTTCCCAATCATTATATTTTTAACGTTTTTGCTAAAATACAATCAGAAAAACTAATGGTCATAGGTGTTTATTGGAGGACATGTAAATTTTAAAACAAGAAAAGAGAATCCAGGGAGTACTAGTAACTACACAATTCAAGAAGCCTTTCAGTAACAGAGCATTCCTATCATCCTATGATCTCTGTTCACGTGACATCTGAAACAGGATCTTAACAATGAAGACCCAGAAAATTCAAATGAATAAGATCACATGGGTTAATCTGTCATGGTACATAATATGCAGTTAGTTATTGACTGTGCATCTCTGCATTAGATCATTAATTATCATTGAGAAATGTGCAACCTTTAATATTTAGATCATTTCAATTACCACGTTTAGCAAACAGTTAAGAAGTGTTAGTTGGATGAATGGAAGAGCACAATACATTACAAGAATATCACAATACATTACAGGAAGCTAAATCAATGACCTGATCACAATGCCATTTCAGCTTGCAGTGCAGCAAGCTCATCCTCCTCAGCTGAAGCCTTCTGTGGAGCAGGGCGAGTTGGATGCCCGTAGGCTGGGATCTGTACCGGATGAATCGGTGCAGCTGCAACAGGCTCCAGTAGTTGAGATTCCAACTCTGCTCCCTCCAGTTCTTCCAGCTCCGCTTCCAGTTCATCCTGTTAGTTTTTTAGTGCAGTACGTGTTAAATGCATCAGAAGAAGAAGAGAAAGTCTTAACCCCAAGATTATAAATCTTAAGTGGATGGTGAATTACCTCGTCAAAATCAGCAGAAGCTCCAAGAGGAGCTGACAAAGCATCTTGTATTTGTTTCATGTTTTCAGTCTGTTCGTTAATTTCATCCATAGTCTTATCTACATCATCAATATTTCTGCAGAGCCAAGTTAAAAAGTCATTTTGAAACATCCATTCCTTGAAACAATTGGAGAGCCAAACCCTAAATTAAAATGGATTAACAATACTCACGTTGCTTTTTGCATTGCTTTCATGGCTTTAGCTCCAGTCCTCAATGCATCAACAGTCTCTGTCGTAGCTTTAGCAGCTTCTAACATGATCATCTGTAACAAGATTGATATATGATAAACAAACATGACATTAAATGAACTGTAAAAAAATGCTAAGTAGGAATGAGGAGGTAACCTGATCATGAATTCTCAACTGAAAATTCCCAAGCTGCTCAATTTGCTGCTCATAAAGTTTTTTCCTCTTCAACGATTGGATAGCCGCTGATGAAGAACAAATGATTTAATTGACACAATATTAGTGCAGTTCTGTATTGTTCTAATCTACATTAAGTGAAAATGAAAGCCAAATTATATTCTAAGGTAGCCAATGTTAGCTCAATTCAATGAAAAATAGTGAACAAGATTAAAATGAATAAGTTGTACTTAGCTAATCATCAGGAGCATCATTAAGGTTTCAAGTAAAATGGTGGTCAAGCCTGGTCAAACACTTGCATCGTCGATTGACACAATACGTTAAGTGAGGCGAGGTGACAATTCTTCCTTCTGTTTTTCTTATATCTGCCTCAAGATTACAAGTTGCACTTAGGGGATTAACCATACCTCTTTTATTCTTCGCTTTCGAGAACTCCTTGGCCCTCTCAAGCTCACCAGCTGCTTTTTTCTCTAGCACTTTCTCTTTCTTCTCCAGCATATCGAGAGTCTAAATACACATAAAGGAGGAGTTAAGAACTTCTAATATTTTGTAGCATAGGCATACATAGTGTCAAAATTTTGTAACACGAGCAAAATTCTTCACCAGTTAGATCAGCATATAAAGATCCTCCTCCCTCCCTGAGAGGCTAAGAGGATAAAGGTTACAACTTCAAAAGCAACACAATTGAAGAAAAAGAAAACAAAAAGCCAGCCAATGGTTATGTTGACCCTACAAAGCTTGCACATCCAAGAAACTCGGATGAAGCTGACATCACATGAGAATTCCAAGACACTATTTTTTCTTCTTTTTACCATTCAAATCCTAGACACCATTGATGAAACGTGCCAATATAATACAAAATGGCAGCCAGAGTCTTAATTGCTCAAGCGCGAAATTAATGAGACAACCCCAACAAGATGAATACAACCTGAGGTAGAACAGAGGCATCTCAATACAAGCAGTATCAGATACATGAAAAACAAGGACGAGTGGTCACCTCACCTCATTTAACTTATCCAAAGTGGCCAACGCGCCTGCATTGGCCTGCTCCTTGGGCTTCCCGAATAACCTGTTGAACATGGTGGCACCTCTAGTATCGACTCAGAAACCTGTGACGCGAAGGGACAGGGGATATGTTCGCTTCAGTCACGGATAATTAAGAAAAAGAAAACATATGTCAAAAATATCTAGAGCGGCAGCAGCGTGAATATCCAATATATACGGCTTGCGACTCGCAAGCTAGCATTCGGATGCAATTCTGGCAGCCAAGAGCACCTAAATATCACAAGGCTTGACATGCCTAGAAAACAAAATTTCACAAAACCAAAGGAGATGGACTAACAGTTGTGACTTGCGACTATAATCGTAATCAGCACAAGTAAACCCAACGATTCAGCACCAACCGCGCGCGGAATCAGAAGCGGAGCCTTCACAAGCACGATCCGAGCAGAGACCATACCGCGATCAACTAACTCAAAAAAAGAGGGCGCGACTAACGCGCGTATCACTTGCCGCAAGAATTCGTCGGAAACACAGATGGGGGCACCGGGCGGATCTAGCGAGCGCTTACCAGATTCGCGGGCGGAGTTGACGAAGGAGTCGAGATTGGGGTTGATTCGGGAGGAATCTCGCTGGTTGGCGGTGGATTGGTTGCGGGTGTTGGTTTTTTTCTTTTTTCTTTTAGGGAGGTTGCGGGTGTTGGTTGGGATTCTGTTTGGGTTTCTTCAGACTGGGGGAGACGAAGGGAAGGGGCAGGGCAGTCGGAGGCCACGCGGACGGGGACAACCGCGTGTCTGCGTACACTACACGGGATGGGAGAGAGACCAGCCTAAGTAAACGAAAACACGCTCAAACTTGTTTTTTCCTTCAAATTAAACAAACGATTTGACTGGAGAGATGCACTGCATGTGAGCTCGCTATGCCACGTAGAGACTAAATAACCTATGATATTAATTCTAGATAGCATTTTTTTTGTATATTCACATTTATAAATTTGTGGTATACACAAAAGTATGACACTGATGTGATAAACTATGATTTTTTTATAAAAGGGCAAATAAACTTGCGCTCAAATATATACATACAATTAAATATTGTGCAATACAATCTACTCATGTTAGGTAACATAACCTATACAAGTTATGGTACTAAAACTATACAAGTTAGGGGCTAGGGACTCTAAATCTAAAGAAGTTAGAAATTTTTCACCATATAGGAGTATTAGATTTGAAAATGCTTCACTAATCCACTTGATTTTGCTTGAAATTTTACACATGATGGTGCACACCATCTTCATGAATTAGCCAAGTCTCCAATACCCTCTCATGCACCTATTAATCAAGTTTGTGCATGATGGTCATCAACAATGTTGGGTCCTAAGAAGTTAGTCACAATAGGTTTGGCTACCCAAATGACCATTTTTTTCATGACCACTTTGAGTACCAACAAATTTGATAAACACATTGTTCCTAACTGAATAATATCACGGACAATAGGAGCATTAAGAAGGTCACCCTTGGGACAAAATTTAGCCATATGTCTCTTCTACCGGCAATTGTAGCAAGTGTTATCCATTTGCTTCTTGTCATGAGTTGTATGACCTTGGGGTCTATTTGCTTGGGCTCTCATGGATTTTGATCCATTATCTTGAGCATGGACCTTCTTGTCTTGAATTTTCTTTCTTGTGGTGCCTTCTCTTGTCTCTTCTCATTTGAAGTCTTCTTCAAAGGGTATGATCTCACACGGTGTCCCTCCTTCTTGCACTTGAAGTAAGCAATGAGAGTTGGGTTATCGATTTGACATTTCTTCTTCTTGTTGGACTTCTTGTTGTTGGAGTTATATCCAAGTCCACTCATGTCATGTAGATTCCTTTGATCACTCAAGATCTTTTCAAGAGTGGTCTTTCCTTTTAAGCACTTGCTCAAATCATTCTTCAATGAATAGACTTGATCTTTGAACTCTTTTACTTCCTCTACAAGGTTAGTATCAAAAATAGCACTAGAGAAGGTATGTGCATCATCGCTGGAGCAATAAGGATCATTAAGTAAATCGTCACCACATATGGAAATTTCAACCTTAGATGCAATGCAAGGACTAGCACATGGCATTATGGCATGATCAATATGAGATGTGCTTATTTTCAGATGAGGTACACTTGATGTTACCTTGGTGAGGATAGCCTCATGAGCTAACTTTAGCTCATTATGGGAGATTACAAGATCTTTATGTGAGCTCAAGTGTTTTTTATGATTTTCTTATAATTCCCCATGATCTCTTATTAGCTTCTCAAGTTCAGCCCTTAGCTCAATATTTTCCTTCAAGATGGATACTTCACAAGAAATAGAGTTAGCCGCACAAGCATCATCACACTACAAGAGATCGGATCTATAATGACGAGCTGAATTTGTCACTGAATATCCGAAAATGTCACTAAATAGGTCTTTGTGAAGTTTGTTGGTCGTCACTGGCATCGTTATTGAATCCCCGTTACAGATTCGTCGGGGTGACCGCGCACGCAGAAAACGTCACTGAATATGGGACCTTCAGTGACATTTTCTATATCGTCACCGATTTGGTGTTTCTGTGACGGCCTCTAAACGTCACATTTCAGGTGAAAATCTGTCATGGTATACCATTTTCAGTGACGGAGCTGCCGTCACTGACTTGATGCCATGTCAGCACCAGGCAGACCATCCCACAGCTAGAAAACATCACAACTTTCGTCACAAATAAGGATGACGCGGATTAAGCAACCATCACTAGTTTCGTCACAGAATAAGGTGACGTCACCAACAATAAATCTATTTTTCAAATTTAAATTACAGCAAATTCTCAAATCACATTCAATTCATAGGCAGATCACATTATATATTCAATTCACATTAAAATCACATTATATAATCAATTCATAGCCAAATCACATTATTCATGCAAATCAAAGACAAATCACATTATATATTCAACTCTCAGCCAAATTGTCCTCAAACATCATAAATAACACTCATTTTAGCACAGATTCACCATGTTTTACACTCACGACAATAGATAAGTTGCAAAGTAAAATTCACAGAACTGATCAGACCACAGGATTGTTCTCCTCTAGATTGCAAAGTAGGTTTCAGCAAGACCACGAGATTGTTGAAGGCCGGGACTGCTGCACAATAGCACCATCACAAAAGGATGGCCTTCATGCATCATCAAGCCTAGGACTGGGACTGCTGAGTTGCTTGAGCCCTTAAGAGGAAACCAATCAGGGCATCCATTTCCTATTGCTTCTTTTCCCAGGCATCTTGTCTTGCTGGCTCTTCTTCATAGCTTCCAATTCTTCTTGCTGCTTCCTTTTCATCTCTTCAAGTGCTCCCTCTTGTGCTTGAAGTCTCGCGGTTAACTCCTGCTGGTACCTATCATTTGCATCTCTTGCCTCTCTCTCCTGTTGTTCAAGTCTTTCTTCTAGCTCTCGGATGCATGCTGTTGAAGTAGAGCTCCCAGACCTCCTGGAGCTTGATGCGCACTCCATGCTGGCAAGGAAGGTGCTAGAGGCGCTCTGGTCCTTTAGAACTTCCTCCACAATCATTGTATCAGACATTGGCTGCGCACCTTCTGATTGCATTTCCCTTCTTTTATTTTCCATAGCAGTCTGGAGAAGAAAGGAAAGCATTGACGCTGAAGTAAGACAAGGTTCATATGTTGGATTACACTTGATCCATATGAGAATGCCAGTCAGCATGAATAGAGAAAGAAATCTTACATAAGCTATCAGTGCGGTGTCGCTCATGCAGCCATTCTTTTTGCTGGTATGGGTGTCTTTGAAAAACTCAATGGGACTCAGGTCCTGATTGTTGTACTTGTCTTGTTTCTACAAGATATATGAAATTCTAACATTAATACTCCATAAAGACCAGCTGTAATAGACTTAGGACTTGAATTGAGCTAGCTGGAATTCTTACAAGTTTGTGGAAATGGGTAACATAACTCCTAGAACCAGTAGTCTGGTGATGCTTGACACCTTCTCGGTTGTGCTTGTTTTTTTCACATATTTCCTATATGAAGGGGTTGAATATTAGTACTCCATTAGCTAATCCTAGATATCAATGCACAAGCTGTTGTTGGCGGCTGATTGTGTTACATACCTTGTTTCTTTCATCAGACCATTTGCTGACAAGACTTGTCCAATTTTCTTGAGTTATGTTGGGTGGCTTCCGCAATAACGCTTGCTCAATAGTAAGATCCTTGAAATAATCCCTCTTAAGCCTGTAGCGTTGTTGTCGGACAGCTTTCTGGATTATGTTTGTGCATACACCTTTGGCAACTTCATCATTTTTATCCATGTCAAACTTTCTCTGAAAATGTTGAATGAAGGAATTGACAGCGCAACATGTGAACAAGTGAATAAGTGAATGAAAAGAATGAAGGAATATGTCTCACCACAACAACGCTAATAGCATTGGGAATAGAATGCTTTAGTTCTTCTTTGTTGTAATCTTTCCAGTGAGTTGCAACATGCATCTTGTTGCGGATGTGAATACCACACTCAGAAGTTAGTTTGTCTGCTTGGACTGGGTCTGTAGGTCTCACCTTGCCCACTGTAAAATCAATGTGCATCTTGCTCCTTCCATTTCTTCTTGCATAGTCCTACAATCCATGCCCCATGGTTGGTCTACGTCGACCTCTCTTTGATGGTTTTGGATCAGTTGGACCAGTGGAGCATACTAATGCATCTACATTAGAACGTAGTAGATATTTTAGAAAGTAACATTTGCAAGTGGAAAGTAGACAATGTGAAGAGATGATGGTACATATACCTTGGCCTTGTACTGTAATCCTGTTATCCAATTGGCCGGATGTGTCTGTCATGTCTTGAGAATCTTGCATATCTGAATTGGCCTCAGGTGAGTTGCTATTGTTAGAAGTTAGGTGAGGTGAGGTGTCTATCATCTGGTTTATAGCTTCAACTGACCCACTTGCTGTGTTTGGTCTAGATCTTGTTGATCTTGAGGTAGCAGGTGCATTGGTTGTGGATCTGACACGCTTTGTCGGTTGTGGCAATGTAGAATCAAGAGCGGCCTCTTCTTCATCTCTGGCAACCTCATCCGCAGCATCAGCCTCATATTCATCATCTGGCTCGTATTCAGAGCCAGAGCCATCATCATCACCTCGTGCGCTGTTCCTTTGCTGCACATCAGGGTCATCACCGTATACAAGGCTACGAGCTATCTTATGTATGTCTTGAAGATGAATCATGTTGCCACGGTGAAAGGACCGAAGGTGCCGACTAGAGGGGGGTGAATAGGAGGCTAATTAAAATTACTTCTTTTAGTTTAGATTGACAAGATAAAATTTAGCTAATTGCAAGAATAGGCTAGTTGTGTGACAGATAAACAGCACAGGCACAATATGATGTGTAAATTAACACGTAGCTGTCACACAGGTGGCTAACACAGGTAAGCTAAACACTTAGAAATAGATGACCAGACTAAGTAGTTGTGTAACAAGTAGCTGACACAGGCAAGAGATAGGATCTACAGCAACTGTGATATAGCTATGCTAACATAGGTAAAATGTGATCTATCACAGATGAATAGAATATAACTAGGAACACACAAGCATGCAGATATAGCAAGTAAATTAAAGCAACACAGTGAGTACTCAGAGAGACAACGTGTTTTTCACCGAAGTTCCCTACTCTTTTCAGAGAGGTACGTCTCCGTTGGAGAGGCTACTCCGAAGAGCTCGCCAGCACTAAATCGTGCTTGTTCTCCGAGTATCTGAGTGATCAGGCCTCTTGCTTTGCTTGTGGAAGTCCTTTAGCCTTGCAGCAGGTAGACTTCGGATCACCTTCACAAACTACTAGTTCAGCCCACACAAGCTTGGGTGATACCAGCAACTCCTACGCCCGTCTAGGAGTAGACACTCCAAGAGTAACAGAATCAGCAGTAACGACTCTTGGAGGAACCAATGTTCTTTGCTCGAGGACTCTCTAACTCTCTTAGAAGTTTGGCTTTTGTTCCGAGGGTGAGAGGCTTGCAACGGTCGAATGTGATTGACTGGATTGAGCAAGGTTGGTTCACCCACCGAAGACCTCCCCTGGTCCCCTATTTATAGGGTTCACAGGCACCTGACTGTTACACTGTTGCCACGTAGGATTGAGTGAGTCACCGGTGTCAGACACTGGTTACATAGCCAGTCACAACGCCCAACTATAACCGGCTCAGGCAGATCGACACCTGTGTCACCGGAGGCACACATAGGTGAACCCTTAACTAACGTAGCCTAACTACTCAGCCCGATCTTGACACATCACATGCCCTCAGCGCACAACAAACTCTGATCCCTAATAAGGAGAGAACCTCCGACAGCCTTCTACTCAGCAGACAAACTATCGCAATGCAGTTCCCTTAGCATTTACAAGCTCTCCCCTGGTACAGAGATGTACCTGAGTCATAGAGCGCTAGATCACCTGTGACACAGCTGGGTCACACCGGTGACTCTAACCTCTAGGGTTTTCTACTTTTAGCACTGCAGAGTGCTAACGCAAGGTAGTCTCACACTTGTGCAAAACTGTTGACGCAGGGCCACTGACCTCAAAGCATCAGTGCCACTGTCCAACACCCTGAGCATTGAGCAAAGGAACCTCCATAGAACATTACTACTTCATCCCTCTTGATAGTACGTGTGTTTCCTATGGACTCAAAGAAACTAGCAAATCTAGGCTTTACCTGCCACCAACTATATTCACGACCCTTGACGCATCAAGCCACCATCACCTTACTTGCAACTCCTTGCACAGCACCGGCTTCCTCACAGCTATGACACAGCTGCCTAGCACAGTCATTCCGTTGTCCTAGAAACCACCTTTGTACTTTTTGGGTGGTCATCTTTTCCTTGATGACCCTTCTTCCTGGAACCTCTTAAACCTGCTTACACACATTGTGAACATTAGATTCCAGTTTGAGTTGCCATTAACCATCAAAACCAATTAGGGGCCTAGATGATCTTTCAATCTCCCCCTTTTTGGTGGTTAGTGGCAACCCATTCAATAAGTTCACATAAGGATTTGAATGAGTGATACATGTGCAGGTTGTTAGAATATACTCCCCCTGAAGCTGTGCACAAAAGATTTACTTTTATTATGCAAGTGCACAGATTTTAATTTTGGATATGGGCAATATTTTCCTACAACTTACACTTTTATCAGTTCAGAGAATTAAATAGATCATAGGAACATGATTTAACTGAACTGATATATTTTTATTCTGATGCAGCTATAATGATCAGAACATATGAATATGTATTAGAGCACAGATTCTGAATAAACATGTGTATCAGAGCAAAAGTTCAGAATAAACATATGTATCAGAACAAAAGCTTCATAGAGACATATGTAACAGAGTAAGGCTCAGGAATATGTGAGGAAAAGAATCATAACATACTGAACATCATCCACACATATCAAAGATAAACATTACTGCATCAGAACATAAACTTAGATAAATTGTAGTCAAGACAGAAGAATCAGAGATTAAAACAAGTCTTGATACACCAAAATATATGCTCCCCCTATATCCAAAATACTCTCCCTCATATATTTCTCCCCCTATACTATCTCTCTCTGATATTTCTCCCCCTTTGACACTAAAACACCAGAAAGGGGTGAGGAGAGGAAACATTCAGGGAAGCTTGGTCTTCAATAGCTGGAGAACTTCTGAAAGCTGAGACTGCATTTGATCAACTTGTGATTGCTGACTGCTGACTGCTTCTTGGAGCTGCCGATTTTCTCTGCGCAGAGCTGCAAATTGAGTTGGCATGACCTTGTTCTGATAGGCTCTGGCTGCTGCTTGAGACATAAGAGAGGAGGACAGAGTGCCATCTTCAGCTACCTGTGTCACAGATACTAACTCAGCTGAGTCAGCTGCAGGAGGATCAACTGTGACACCGGTAGGCACTTGGGCTTGGGCAGCTGGCACTGGAGGAGCAGGCACTTGAGGAGCTGTGGGAGCAGCTGTGTCACCGGGAGTTGACACAACTGGCTCTGGTGAATCTCCAAATAAAGCAGGCACAGCAACCTCATCAGGATGGTCATCAACTTGAGGCCTGAGCTGGGTCTTTGAGGTCTTCACTGAGGTGTCAAAAGTTGATTTTGGAAGACCTGTGCGTTGAAGGATCATGTACATGATGTATGATCCATACCTCAGCTTGGCTTTCTTATCCTTCTGAACAGCATCTATCTCATAAAATATGTGTCTAGCCACATCAAAATGTGGTTCTTTGCAATATGCACTAATACCTGCCAAACTGGGTTGTAAACAGCATCTGTATTGCCTCCCTTGGGCTGAAGAGTAACATTCAGAATCTTGACCAGATGCTTAGCAGTGATAGTGATGCCCTTGAAGTAAACATGATCTGGAGGGGCATTGTGATAGAATTTCCTTCTGTCAGCATTAGAGACTGGTTCTAACTTGAACAAATTTGGCATGCTAGGCTCCACTGGTGCATGAAACAGGCTGTTGAACTCTGGAACTGTTATTGATAGCAACTGGCCTCTTGTCCTCCAGAGCATTACATCCTGATTGGTCTGTTCTACCCAAACTGTGGCATAGAACTCTTTTATGACCTCTAGGTCATATCCTTGCTGAAGATTGCAGATAAATTCTAGATCTGAGGCTTGGATCAGAGATGGCAGAGTCCTTAGTCTGGGATCAGTCAGAGCCGACCAATCTATGGCCTTGCAATCAACAAATCCCTTTGAAGAAAGGATCTCATGATAAACACCCCTTTGAAGATCATTGTGAAATCTGGGGTCTGAGCAAGATGGATCAAGGTATTCCTTATCTTCACTGAAGTAGGGGCAAGTTGACCTCATCCTGATGAAAGCACTGGTGCTCATTGAGGAAACTTTGCTCTTGAACTTCTTATGGTTACTCTTGGAAAGCTTCTTGGATGCAGCTCTTGAGATAAATTGCATCTGATTAGCCTCAGTCCTCAGAGCATAAGAGAATATGTAGTGGAACTTGGTTTCCAAATCATCTACAGCTACTGAGGGACTGGGTGAGCTGTCTTCTTATTCAGCTTCTTCTTCCTCTTCTTCATTGGCTGATTCTACACTGGGGGATGAGCTTTCTGCCTGGTAATCTTCATCAGAATCAGCTCTTTGTTTTCTAACCCTTGGTGGAGTCACTGATACTCCTCTTCCATCATCTGATTGGCTTTCAGAACTGTCCTCTTTCTCAGCTGAGCCACTTGCCTGTGCCACAGGAGAGGACACAGGTGATGACAGATGTGGTACCTGGGCTTGAACTTCTTCTGCCTGTGCCACAGCTGGTTGACACAGCTGTGGACTTGATGGTTTGGCAGCTTTCGAAGGCTTCACTGATCCAGCCTTTGGAGATGATGAAGGCACATGGGCCTCTTTTGCAGTTTGCTCTTCTGCTTCAGATACAAGGAATTGAGATGGAGACATTGGATTCTGCACATCCAGGGAGAAAAGTGTGTCAACACTTGTAGAGCTCAGAGTTCTTCTGCTTCTCCTCTGGTATGTCTGCAGATCTGACTTGGCTGGGCTTGCCACCTGTGACACAGTGGTGGCATCTCCTTCTTCAATTCTTTAAGAGCTTCTTTTTGTTGATCAAGCTGATCTTTGACTGATGGCTTGGAGCTCTATGTAGTTTCTGAGATGATTTCAACATCTGCCTCTGGCTGCCTCTTGGCTGGTGGTTCTTCAATGACCACAACTATGTCAGACCTTTTTCTCTTGACACTTGGTGCTATGGAGACTGCAGGATCTGGTCTGACTGAGCCAGAGAGCTTTCCCTATTTAAGCTTCACTTTAGCCATCAAAGCTATTTTCTCAGGACCTCGTGGCAGTTGCATTGCTCTTCCTATCATCTCATTTATTTCTTCAAGGAGAAAACTTTCTCTTTGAGATGAACTGAGACCTTTGAGCTGAGGGTTTTGAGCAGGAACAGATACGGATGCACTTGCTGTTCTGAACGCTGGTGAGAGTAACCCTCGCTTGAGCCTGATCTCAGCTTGCACAGATTGTCTCTCAAGGCCACTTGGCAGAGAGTTGGCTTTCTTGGTCAATTCACTGATCTGTTGGATGAGATACCTATCTCTGGCATCAGTATGAGATAATTCCATTGGTTTATGAGATCCTGCTGACAGACACTTGGTTGAAAGTTTATCCTGCTTCTCAAGAATTTGCCTTCTCAGCTCAACTTCGGCAGAATGGGAGTTTGCTGTCCCTAGCTGTTTGTGTAAATTTGTAATTTCCCTCAAGATAGCTTTATCTTCTTCTAATGGTTCTGGAATAGCCATAGATACTGGCCTAGACATCTCTGAAAGTTCAAAACTTTTAGCAGTGTATATTGTGGTCAGCTGTTTCATCACAGTCTCATCAGTTGCTTCTTTGATCTGCGCTGCCAGCTTATCTAACTCATCCAGGATAAGCTTGTCATTATCAAGATCTTCTTGAGACACTTGAGGTTCTGGGGCAGGCTCTCTAATAGTGAGTGTGCCTCTTGGCAACACTACATCTGCAATTGATGGCTTGGAGACCTTCTTTCTTGCTTGCTTTGGCTTCTTAGCAGCTGTCGACGAGTAAACGTCTCTAGCGGTGGTCCGAATGGACCCCCTTGTTGGTTCGGCCTGGGGCGATATAGAGTTCTTCTTATGAGCCGGTGATGGCGTTTCAAGGATGAGGGTGGTTATGACGCTTGATGCCGGAGACACAGGGATTTCTCCAGGTTCAGGCCACCCGGAGGTGTAATACCCTACGTCCTGCTTGTTTTTGTATATATGTGTGTGTATGGCAAATATGATAAGTTACAGAGGTACGCACTGTTCTTCTTCTAGCTCTAGCCCGGAGGAAGAACGGTGCTTCTTTGATAAGGAGTAAACTTAGAGAGATTTGACCTAGGAAAATTAGCCAACCCTTTGCATGGACCAGGCCCTCCCCTTATATACTCGGGGGAATACCACATAGGTCGGCAAAGGAGAACATGAGCTATACTTGTGCTGCAGACGACGTGGGCGCTGCTGGAAGCGCCCACACCTTCATTTAATGCCCACTTGAGACTTTCGGCCGGGCCGTCGCCTCGCGGTGTGTCGGAGCATGGGCTCTGACACCTTTGCCTTCGGCGGGCCCCGCGGACGGAGACTTACGGGGTTTCTTCTGACTGGGTTGGTAAGACGTCCTCTCGCGGGCCCCATAAGTCAGCCTCTCATGCCGCGCAATTGATCGCGCGGTGGCGTCCCCCATGGGGTAAAAAGGGTTGACAGCGACAAGGCGTGCGAGGCGGCGCGCTTGGTCGGTCAAAGAATCTGTCAGCCCGAGCCCACCCCTCAGGGAGAGAGAGAGATAGCTCACAGAGCTTATCGCCTGCACCGGTGGGACCCGGCCTGATCGTCATCATGCCTTCACAGGGCTTTTTGGGTTCCCCGTCGGAATGACAGGCATTAAATGCCTCCGCCAGGGCGGAGGCTTGCTGGAGAAGCTTGGCGCCGGACGACGTGCATGGATGAGGGCCCCACCAGAGGACACGTCATCCCCCGGGCACTCGGTCCCGAGTGACCCCCTTCGTTAGGAGGGGCGCCAGTTGTCTTCTACGCGCCCCTGAGCAACCCCGAGCGCTCGCGGAGCACCCGCTGGGGGGGCCGCGCGGGGCGCCTTGGAGGGGGAGCCCGAGGGAGAGTGCTCGGGGGGCGGACCCCGAACGCTCCCCTGGGCCCCACATCCGCCCAGATGCCGTGCGCTCGGGAGGGGACCCCGAGCGCGCCCTTCGCCTTCTGGGACGCCGAGCGCTCGGGGACGGATCCCGAGTGCTCGCTCAGCGCCTGGGCCGTGGAATCCCGGAGGCCCACGATTCCTTCTGGTTTGGCCGCGGGCTCCGTACGACGATCCGGGTGGGGCCCAAGGCCCCGGCGACCGGAGCGCCACGCGTCACCCTCTGCGGTATCTGGTTGGCCTCCGCCGGCGGTTAGGGGTACCCTGGGCCCCATTCCGCCGACAGTAGCCCCCGGCCTTATCTCCCAGCAACGGCCCGAAGGGCTGCGACTGGGGATAAGGCCTTTCCTTCTTGGGCCAAGCAAAAGATGCCGGCCCATACTGATGCGCCCTGCGGAGGGGCGCTTTTATCGTGCCGCGCGCGGAGCGGGAGCGACGCCCAATCCGCACGCGCCACCTGGCCGCGGCGCTTCGGGTTACGCCCGCGCGGGAAAAGCGCGCTGCCCGGACGGTTGCGTGCCCCGGATTTCGCGCGACTGCAACTTCACTGCCAACGGCAGTAAATTGACAGTCCATCATTGTTTTTGGAAACCGTCTTGCGGTTGATCTTCTGCGGTTTTCTTTCTGAAAAGAAAACCACTTCTCACTTTTGAACTTTTCGCCTCCTCGCGCAAACGCTCTGTCTCCCGAAGTACTTGCGCTTTCTTCGTCTTCTTCCTCCCGCCGCCGCCATTTTCGCCTCCTGAAAGCCTTCTCCGCCACCAAATCGCCACCAAAATGACTCGCCGCAAGACCCGGCAGAGCGGCTCCCCGACCCCGAGCTCGCCTAGCGTGCTCCAGAAGTCCCGCCTCCTCAACGAGGAGGCGATGGACAAGGTCCGGGGCATCGTGGTGCCGGAGGGCCGCCCGAACCCGACGGTGGTGCGAGCGGCGACGTACCCGCCGAACCCGCGGGCGAACGAAGCGGTGATCTTCACGAGCTTCCTGGCGGCGGGACTTCTGCCGCCATTCTCGGCGTTCTTCATGGAGGTCCTCAAGGATTATGGGGTCCACCTTCTCCATCTCACCCCCAACTCCGTGGTGGTGCTGGCGATCTTCGCCCACCTCTGCGAGATGTTCGTCGGGGTGATGCCGTCGGTGGCGCTCCTTCGGCATTACTTCGTCCTCCGATCGGTCGGGAGGACGCGGGGCTCCGGCCGAGCGGAGGTCACCGGCAGCGCCAACTTCCAGCTCCGGGGAGGGAAGGAGGCCGATCTTTACATTCCGCAGAAGCTGCGGAATAAATGGGACGACTGGCGCCAGCAGTGGTGCTATGTCAACACCGACCCGGCGACGGAACTGCTGATCCCGGAGGCGCCGGCGGAGCACACGAAGGCATGGGAGTACATGGACCCGAACGACAAGGAGCTGTTTCTGGCGGTGGCGCGCATCACCCAACTTCAGGAGCTGGGGCTGACGGCCACCATGGTCGTCGGTGATTTCCTCCGACGCCGGCTGGCGCCGCTACGGGAGCGCGCGCGACCGGCGTGGATGTACACCGGCGATGATGACTTCTGCCGGACGGAGGTTGGCGCTGGCAAGAACCTGACCCCTGGCGTGGTGGCGATGCTGCTGAAGGTGCTGCTCGGGGAGCAAGATCCTTTGCAGGCCGAGCTCGCCCGGCCGGACCTGCCACTCTGCGTGCACGCGGACCGGCAGAGTATTCTGGACATGATGCCGGTGTGCGATGCGCACGGCTTCGTGTCCGCGCCGAGAGCTGGCCCGCGCGCGCCGGCTGGGGGCATTCGAATCCTCTCAGATGAAGAGGAGGCGCAGGCGCGGGCAGCCAGAGCCGCGAGCGCCCCGGCGGCAGACGTCGCTGGCGACCCCGCCGATCCGAAGGGCAAGGGGCTAGCCCCGCCACCTCCGTCTCCACCAACGCAGGCGCCGGCGGCGAAGAAGAAAAAGGCGCCGAAGCCGGCCGTGGTGGGAGACGTTGGGCAGGGAAGCTCTGCCCACGCCGGCCTCAAGTTCGGGCGGTGGCCCTCCACGCCGCCTCCGCCGCCCCCTCCGCCCGCGGGCCCTCAGGCGCCAGGGAATGGAGGCGGTGGCTCGGGGCGAGGGGCCACCGGGACCGCGCCGACTGGAAGCTCGCCGGCGGCCGGCGCGGACGCCGCCACCGGACAGAAGAGGAAAAACCCGCCGGGGTCCCCCGACCCGGACTCGGTCGTCCCGAAGGGCAAGTGGCGGTAAGAATGAACCTCACCTTTGCCTTATTTTGCTTGAGTATCGTGCTCGGGAATTGACCCCGAGCCTGGCTTTGTTGGCTTTTCAGGGCGAAGAAGACCAAAGTGTCCCCGAGCCCTTCTTCGGTCCCGAGCGCTCCGGTTGCACCGAGCGCGGGTGGGGACGCGAGAGCGGGCGAGGCCCCGAGCGGTTCTGCGGCGCCGAACCCGAGCGCACCGCCGGCCCCGAGAGCAACTCCGACCCCGAGCGAGGAACCGGCCCCGAGGGCCGAGGCGGTCCCGCGGGAAGAAGTTGCCCCGAGCGCGGAAACGGCCGCGCAGGGAAAAACGCAGGCGCCGCCGGAGGCTGCGCGGGCCGACGCAGAGGCGCCGGGCGCCAATCTGGAGGAAGAGCAGGGGCCAAGTGCTGCCGGGCCCGAGGGACAGGCGGCGGCACTTGGGGAGGAGCCGAGCGTCGCCGGAGCTGAGGAGCAGGCGGTGGAGCCCGAGCAGGAGCTGGGCGGCGCCGGAGCTGAGGGGCGGGCGGCGGAGCCCGAGCAGGAGACGGTTCCCGCGGAGGGAGCCGAGAGCTTTCGGCCCGAGAAGGGGGCCGGCGGCTCTATTGTGGTGGAGTACCCCGAGTCTCAGGAGGAGGTGCTCGGGTGCTCCACCTTGACTTTGCTGCCGCGGGTGCAGCGCGCTGCGCGGCGCGACGAAGGATCCCGGGTGATCCCCCCCGACGCGTTCGACGCCGCGCGCGCGGCCATCGACAAGCTTCAGGAGGACTTCGCCGCCAAGGAGGCGGCTTTGGCGGACAAGGAGGCCTCGCTGGAGGATCGGGAGGCCTTGCTTGCGGAGGCGGCGGAGTCCTTCTTGGCTCGCTCCCGCATCGTCAAGCGGGAGTACGAGGAGGGCATGGCCGAGGTTGATCGCCTGCGGGAGGCCATGCACGAGCTGAAGAGGGAGCTCATCGATAAGGAAAACCTCCTTAACGAGCGAACCTCCCGCCTCATTCGGATCGAAGCCAAGGTAACCTCGCGCGAGCAGGGCCTGAAGCAGCGGGAGAAGGACGTCGCTGACGCGGAGGCGCGGCTGGAGAAGCGCATCGCCGACGCGGACCGACGCGACGAACAACTCACCCTTCGCGAAGGTAACATCGAAGACCGGCTGGCTTCGCGCGAGGAAAGCTTGAAAGCGCGGACCGCCGACGTTCAGCAACGCGAAGAGCAGCTCGCCCTTCGCGAAAAGGAGACTGAAACGAAGGAGGCGGTGCTTGCCAAGCGCGAAGGGGACTTGGAGAAGGCGACCGACAAGCTGGACGCCGAAGTCCAGGGCCGCGTCGATGCTGCCCGTGAAGAGCTTGCCAAGGAGATGGCGGATCTCCGCACCCGCGTCCGAGATCTCGAGGGGCGGCTTGAGGGCTCGCGCGCTTCCGAACGCACCCTCCAAACCAAGATCCAGGAGGTGGAGGAGGCGAGGAAGCGCGAGAGCTCGGAGGCCGCCGCTGCATGGCAAAAGGTGGAGGAGGCCCGCCTCGGGCTGCTTGGCGAACGCGCGGAGCATACGCGCCTGATGAGGGATATCTTCTCTCAGGCTCGGAGGGCCGTTCGAAACGCCGGGCTCGGGGACGTCAACTTGCCGGAAGGGCTCAAAGCCGACACCCCCGGGGGCGTCGCCTTGGGCCTCCAACAGGTCGCGGAGCGGCTTGCTGGACTTGGGGACGCCATGACCCGCCGGCTTGAAGAAGAAGGCCAGGAGGTGGCGCTCGCGGTGGCGGAGCACATCTTGGCGTGCTATTGCAGCCGCGACCCGAGCTTCTCCTTGGAGCCCGCCGCGCAGGGGAACGACGAGGTCGCCGACGACGAAACTCGGAAGGAGATTCGAAAGGTGGCCGACCAGATCGCCCAGCGCTTCGTCCGCGAGGTGGATGCCGGTGGCGACGACGGCGACCGCTCGGGGTAGCTCCTTCTTTGTTTTATATTTTGCCATCCTTAGTCCGGGGGATAGAAACCCCTTTGTAAGAACTTGTGCTTTATTGGTGCAAAGAACTGCTGGCCGGAAGGCCTTTTGCTCCTTGCTTTCCTTTTATTGTATTTGTACTGGACTTGGCTCCAGCAGTGTTTTGCTTTTGTCTTTGCGGGTTCTTCGCCCAGGCTTGGCTCCGGGAAAGATTCCGCGCAATTTCTGATGCGGACTCGGCTCCGAGCATCTTACTTTTTACAAAGTTTATGCTCAGACTTGGCTCCGAACACTTCGCTCTAGTTGTGACTTCGGGCGTGGACTTGGCCTCCGACGCCTTACTTTCACAACTTTTTCCGTTCGAAAATAGTTCCGAACGGTTTCCACCTTCGTCTTTGGTGGCGCATCTGGCTCTTGCTCGCGGACAGCCGAGGGCGGCGCTCGGGACGGACCCGAGGCCCCCAGCCCCCGAGAGCTAGACGTGCCGCTACTTGGAAGGACTCCTGCCCGAGCTCGGGATCAGCCCCCGAGCGCTCCTCTTTGGCGTGAGGCCCCCAGCCCCCGAGCGCTTGGAGGGCTGAGACTAGGGCTCGGGATGACAGGCCCTCGGGGCCGCAGGGGTCCAGAGGACGAGCTCCAACTTCGGACTTTTCCTGCAGAATTTGCCCAAGTTCTTGCGCTTGGGACAATTATTGCAACAATTAACTGTTGATATGTATTGCGTTAATCATTGTATCTACATGATTTTTCCTAACTTGGAGAACTTTCATTTTAACTCGGCAATGCTTCCTTATGTTTCTGGAAACGCTACTGGAAGACACCGCCGGGCGCGTGTGAGAGCGCGTAGGGTACTTGGGCGGCTTATTTACCAGGCTGATGTCCAGGGTTAAGAAACCAGGCAGGACACCAGGGCTTTAAGCGGACAACCCGAAGCACTCCGCGTGACTTTCATCGCTGCCTTCAGGTATAAACCCATCGCGAGCACAGAAGGCAGTTGGGAAAAATTGGCGAGGAAAAACTAGCCGCTCATATATAGTGCTCGGGAGCTTTGAAAACATAGAAATGCGATTAGAAGCTTAGCTTAGAGATCGGGCCTCAGGGTGACTTGGCGCCCTGTGACTTGGTATTGATCTGGCGGGCGGTGCCCGGGAACTTCATCGTGGTGAACCTGCTCACTTTGCGAATGATTATATGGTTTTCTTAGCAAAAGGGGTGTTTTCCACAGGTCCCTCATGGGGTTTGCCTGTTAACGCGGCCCTCGGGTTTTCGGGTCAGCCGACCTGTCCCGAGCGCGAGGAGTGAAGCTATCCGGCTGACATGAAGTTGGGTGGCGCTCGGGTCTTGCTGACCAGCGGAGCACGGTGGCCAGGGGCTTATTTGCCCTGACTCGGACGTGCTCGGGGTACAGCTAATTGCCCGAACGTCTTACGGCCCGACAACAAGTATTTGGATAAGCTTGACTGCTCGGGCTCGGAGCGGTGGGACCTACTCGCACCGAGAGATGGGGGCTCGGGAGCCCCGCACCGCGCGGAAAGCCACGCTTTTGCTAACTATGGAGGAAGTGTTGATATTGATACTGAATTAAGGAATATAAACTTTGCATGGGGGATTCATATCAAGGAAAATTGCATCTTTATAGACCATAATGCTATGTAAATAGCTGGGAATACAAGGGAGCCCCCGAGCGAGGGTGCGAGCGCGCGGGATACTTGGGTGACCTTTGGCCGGACCGGCGCTCGGGGTTCGGGAACCAGACCGAGCGACCGGGGCTTGGGGTGACGAACCCGATACTTCCCATGACTCGCTTTCGGCACTCGGGGAGCCGGCCCTAAAAGCAAAAACTTACCCGGGCTATTCACGGGAAAAACTTGCGCAGGTGCTCGATGTTCCAGGAGTTGGTCAGCTCCATTCCGTCTTCGGCAGCGAGCCTCACCGAGCCTGGCCGAGTGACTCGAGTCACTCGGTATGGACCTTCCCACATAGGGGAGAGCTTGTTCTTGCCTTCCCGCGTCTGCGCCCGACGAAGGACCAAGTCCCCGACTTCAAGAGACCTTGGCTTGACACGACGCTCATGGTAGCGGCGAAGGCTTTGTTGGTATCTGGCCGCGCGAAGGGCCGCTCGGCATCTATGCTCTTCGAGGAAGTTGATGTCTTCGAGCCTGCGCCGGTCTTGATCTTCCTCCGAGTACGCCGCGACCCGAGGGGAGCGGAAGGCGAGCTCGGAAGGAAGCATCGCTTCTGCCCCGTAAACGAGGAAGAAGGGGGTTTCACCGGTCGCCCGACTGGGGGACGTCCGGATGGACCAAAGGACGGCGGGGAGCTCTTCTATCCAGCCAGCGCCGCATTTCTTGAGTCTGTCGAAAGATCTTGTCTTGAGCCCCCGAAGGACTTGGGCGTTTGCACGCTCAACCTGCCCGTTGGCTCGGGGGTGTGCGACAGAGGCGAAGCAAATCTCTGTTCCGAGGGCTTGGCAGTACTCGAGGAAAGCGTCGCTCGTGAACTGCGTGCCGTTGTCGGTGATGATGCGGCTGGGCACCCCGAACCGGCTCATGATGCCTCGGATGAACTTGATCGCCGATTGTTTGTTGATCTTGACGACTGCCTCGGCTTCCGTCCATTTGGTGAATTTGTCGATGGCGACGTAGAGGTACTCGTAGCCCCCGACTGCTCGGGGGAACGGCCCCAATATATCCAGCCCCCAGACCGCGAAAGGCCATGAGAGGGGGATGGTCTGGAGTGCCTGAGCGGGCTGATGTATCTGCTTGGCGTGGAATTGGCAGGCTTCGCAGCGTCGAACCAGCTCAAAGGCGTCCTCGAGGGCTGTCGGCCAGTAAAATCCTTGCCGAAAGGCTTTACCGACCATCGTGCGAGACGATGCATGGCTACCACACTCGCCCTCGTGGATGTCCACGAGTATATCGTGGCCTTCCTCCCGAGAAATGCACTTCATAAGAATGCCATTGGTGCCGCGCCGATAGAGGTCCCCATCTACGAGCGCGTACCTTGTTGATTGCCGCGCAATTCTTTCTGCAACGGCTTCGTCTTCGGGAAGGATATTTTCTTTCAGGTATGCCCGGATCTCGGAGATCCAAGGGACGACCTGAGGACAGATGGTGAGCACGAGGTGCTCACCCGGCGGTGGCCTGACGGGAGGATTTCCCACTGAAGGTGCCGCCTGGGTAGACTCGCCTGGGCGCGAGGTTCCCCCTTCGTCTTGGTCGGCGGCCTCAACGGACGGCCGAGAGAGCCTTTCTTCAAAGGTCCCAGCCGGGACCGGCTCCCGAGAGGAGGCCAGTCGCGATAGAATGTCGGCGGCGTCGTTGAAGCGGCGAGGGATGTGCTGGAGCTCCAGGCCATCGAAACGCCGTTCCAACCTCCTGACTTCGCTCAGGTACGCTGCCATTTGGGGGTCCGAACACTGGTATTCTTTGGACACTTGATTGACGACTAACTGGGAGTCGCCTTTGACGAGCAGACGGCGGATCCCGAGGGATGCGGCGGCGCGCAGCCCTGCAAGGAGGCCTTCGTACTCGGCCATGTTGTTGGTGGCGTGAAAGAGTAACTGCACGACGTACTGGAGGGTCTCACCGGTCGGAGCGGTGAGAACTACTCCAGCCCCCGCGCCTTTGAGCGTGAGGGAACCATCGAAGTGCAGCGTCCAGTGCTCGGTTCCTCCCCGACCCGGGTCGGAGGGAAGTTGCTCGCATTCGTCTTCTAGCAGCGGCGTCCACTCGGCGACAAAGTCGGCCAGAGCTCGGCTCTTGATTGCATGGTTGCTGACGAAGCGGAGGTTGAACTCCCCGAGCTCGATGGCCCACTCGACGACTCGTCCAGTGGCCTCCCGGTTGCGGAGGATGCGCTCGAGGGGGAAGGCCGTAACCACCCGGACCTCGTGCGCTTGGAAATAATGCCGAAGCTTCCTCGACGCGACGAGCACCGCGTAGAGGAGCTTCTGTGCTTGAGGGTAGCGCGTCTTGGCGTCCCGCAATACTTCACTGATGAAGTACACGGGATGCTGCTGTATGCGCACCCGAGTAGAAGACTCCCCGGGGCCGGCCCCCGAGCGACTAGCTTCGTTCCCGAGCAAGGCGGGTTGCTCGGGGTCGCTCGGGGCTCGGGGCCCTAAGGTACCTTCGGGGGCAGAACCGCTCGGGGGCTCGGACCCGAGCATTCCCTTCAAGTCCCCGAGGGCCTCGCTCGGGAGCTTGGACCCGAGCGCCTCTACTTGGCCGGGGGACGCCGGGAGCTCGGACCCGACCCCCCCGCTCGACCACGAGGACTGCACTCACCACCCGGGGCGTCACCGAGAGGTAAAGGAGCAAAGGCTCCTCGGGTCTCGGTGCGACCAAGACCGGAGGTGAGGTGAGATATTTCTTGAGGCCCCTCGAGGGCTTGCTCGGCGTCGGGGGTCCACTCGAAGTGGCCCGACTTCTTGAGAAGCTTGAACAAAGGGAGGCCCCGCTCCCCGAGCTTGGAGATGAAGCGCCCCAAGGCGGCCATGCAGCCCGTTAGGCGCTGCACGTCCTTGAGACGAGCCGGCGGGCGCATCTGGTCGATGGCCCGGATCTTCTCGGGGTTGGCTTCTATGCCTCTGCTTGAGACTAAGAAGCCGAGAAGCTTGCCGGATGGGACCCCGAAGATGCACTTCTCGGGGTTCAGCTTCATACGGGTACTGCGGAGACTATTGAAAGTCTCGGCGAGATCCTCGATGAGCGTCTCCTCGCGTCTTGACTTGACGACGAGGTCGTCGATGTAGGCCTCCACATTGCGACCCAGCTGCGACTGCAAAGTCATACGCATGGCCCGTTGATAGGTCGGGCCAGCGTTTTTTAACCCGAAAGGCATGCGGACATAGCAAAAGGTCCCCGCAGGGGTTGTAAACGAAGTTTTCTCTTCATCCTTTACCGCCATACTAATCTGATGATAACCAGAGTAGGCATCTAAAAAACAGAGAAGATCACACCCCGCGGTGGAATCTATTATCTGATCGATGCGAGGTAAAGGAAAAGGGTCTTTAGGACAAGCCTTATTGAGGTCGGTGTAGTCCACGCACATCCTCAGCTTGCCGTTCGGCTTGGGCACGACGACGGGGTTGGCGAGCCACTCGGGGTGCAGGATTTCCCGGATGAAGCCGGCCCCGAGGAGCCTGTCGACCTCCTCTCGGATGAATTCCTGCCGTTCTGGTGCTTGGCGGCGCACCTTCTGCCGGATGGGCCGAGCGTCGGGACGCACGGCAAGACGGTGCTCAGTCACTTCCCTAGGGACCCCGGGCATATCGGACGGTTGCCACGCAAACACGTCAGCGTTTGCCCGGAGGAAAGTGACGAGCGCGCCTTCCTATTTGGCGGCCAGCTGGCCGCCGATCTTGACGGTCTTGGACGCGTCTTCTCCCAGGGCCACTTCCTTGACAGGGACAGAATCATCGGGGACAACTCTGACCTTGCTCGGGGGCGGACCCGGGGACTTGGGTAGCTCGGGGATGTCACCGGCGGCAGCGACTTTGGAGAAAAGCTGCTCGGCGCAGGCGACGGAGCCCCGGACATCAGCCGGCACCGTGATGGCGCCGCTGGAGCCCGGCATCTTGACTGTCAAGTAAGCATAATGGCATGCCATCATGAACTTGGCGAGCGCTGGGCGCCCCAAGATGCCGTTGTAGGGTAGCTCGAACTCGGAGACATCGAAGATGATGCGCTCGGTTCGGAAATTGTCCTTGGTGCCAAAGGTGACCATCAAGGGCACCTGGCCCAAGGGCGTGGTGTAGCCAGGGGAGACGCCGAAGAAGGGAAGCGTCGGCTGCAGCTCCGCCCGGGGAACCTGCATTTTATTGAACACCTCGGGGGACAGGAGATTGAGCCCCGCGCCCCCGTCGATGAGCATGCGGGTTACCTTGATATTGCAGATGGTGGGGGAGACCACGAGCGGGAAGCGGCCCACGCCCGAGATGCTCTCAGGGTGGTCCGAACGGTCGAAGGTGAGCGGGATCTCTGACCACTTGAGGGGTCGCGAAGCGCTGGCGCTCGGGGTTGCCGAGCACACCTCGCGCGCCAATAGCTTGAACTGGCGGCGCGAGGTGGGCGTGAAGGCGCCCCCGTTGATGCACGCGACGGCCTCGGGCTCCTGGAAGCCGAGATCGTCACCTCCTCCGCTGGGCTCTTCACCGGCGTCGCGCTGGCGCTCCTCCCTCTGCTTCTTGTTCCTCTCGGCGAGGAACTTCACCGATCTGCACTCGGAAAGGTCGTGCCGCTCGGTCTCGTGGATGGGACACCACAGACCCGAACTCGGCTGAGGAGCTCGGGGTGGCTTCTTGCCGCCGCTGGGCCCGCCGCGCGAGGGCTTACGAGGCTTAGCCTCCGCCGCCGCGACGGGCTCGGACTTACGCTTCTTGCCCTTCTTATCCCGCTTCCCGGAGGAGCGAGAAGGGCCGGCGCCCTCGACCGTTGATTGGTCGGGGCGCGGGTCATGCCAAGCACGGGCTTCCGCCGCCTTAGCGCACTTGTCCGCGATAGCGAACAAGTCCGCGGTGGACTGGACGTCCCGGGTGCCCAGCTTCTCCAGCATCTTTTCGTCGCGGACTCCTTGTCGGAAAGCGACGATAACTGCTTGGTGAGATATCTTGGGGATGGTGTTGCGCACCTGGCTGAAACGCTGAATGAAGTGCCGCAACGTTTCCCCTTTTCGCTGCCGGAGAGCGTGGAGATCGCTCTCCGTGCCAGGACGCTCGAAAGTGCCCTGGAAGTTCGCCACGAACTGGTGACAAAGGTCCTCCCAGGATGAAATGGATCCTGAGGGGAGGTTCATGAGCCAGGACCGGGCCGAACCCTTGAGGGCCATCGGAAACCAGTTGGCCATGACCTTCTCGTCGCCTCCGGCGGCCTCCACCGCGGTGGGGTAGATCTGGAGGAACTCCTCGGGGTGGAAAGACCCATCGTACTTCTGCGGCAACTCTGGGCGAAATTTATTTGGCCAGGTGACGCGTCGAAGTTCGGGCGTGAAGGCCTGGCAACCCGCCCCATAACGGGGGTTGCCGGTCTCCTTGTCTTGCCGGGCGGTGTGATGCGCCCGGGAGCACGCGCGGCCGGCGACAGGGCCGGAGGAGGAATGGACCTCGTCCGCCCTGTCGCGCTCGCGCTGGCGCTCGATGACGGTGCGTGCGTCCTCCACTTCGCGCCTACCGAGGCGGTGGCGAAGATCTTGAGGGTTCCCCCGTGCCGGAGAGGCGACCGAGGGTGGAGATCCGTCGCGCCGACCACCGGCAGGCGCGCGCGGCAGACGCGCTGGCACCGGCGGCGAAGCCGCTGAGGGGACGGTGCGGGCACCGGCGCGCCCGGAAGAAGCGTGGGCGCTCCTGGCCGCCGCTTCGCGTCGGGCGGTGTCGACCAGGTTAGCGAGGTCCTGGAGCCACGGGCCCACGGGGGACGCCGCTGGCACCGGGACGGGAGGATGCCGGAGGAGGTATTGCGCCGCCTGCAGCGTGTTTCCTTCCCCGGTATCCGCGAAGTCCAGCCGACGGCGAGGCGGAGGCGGCCGAGAAGGCCCGGCAACATCTCCAGAGGCCCGCGCGCGTGGCCGGAACTCAAAGCGGGCAGCAGCCGATGATGCCCCGCCGGTGTCGTTGAGCAGATCGTCGAGGCCGGCGGGGTCCGACTCGTCCGATGCTTCGTTTCCGCCCAAGCTCACCTCATTTTGAGGCAGATCATCTTGGGGCAGATCGGGATTCGCCATGGGAGCAGGCTCGAAAAAACTCTAGACGCCCCCTACCTGGCGCGCCAGCTGTCGACGAGTAAACGTCTCTAGCGGTGGTCCGAATGGACCCCCTTGTTGGTTCGGCCTGGGGCGATATAGAGTTCTTCTTATGAGCCGGTGATGGCGTTTCAAGGATGAGGGTGGTTATGACGCTTGATGCCGGAGACACAGGGATTTCTCCAGGTTCAGGCCACCCGGAGGTGTAATACCCTACGTCCTGCTTGTTTTTGTATATATGTGTGTGTATGGCAAATATGATAAGTTACAGAGGTACGCACTGTTCTTCTTCTAGCTCTAGCCCGGAGGAAGAACGGTGCTTCTTTGATAAGGAGTAAACTTAGAGAGATTTGACCTAGGAAAATTAGCCAACCCTTTGCATGGACCAGGCCCTCCCCTTATATACTCGGGGGAATACCACATAGGTCGGCAAAGGAGAACATGAGCTATACTTGTGCTGCAGACGACGTGGGCGCTGCTGGAAGCGCCCACACCTTCATTTAATGCCCACTTGAGACTTTCGGCCGGGCCGTCGCCTCGCGGTGTGTCGGAGCATGGGCTCTGACACCTTTGCCTTCGGCGGGCCCCGCGGACGGAGACTTACGGGGTTTCTTCTGACTGGGTTGGTAAGACGTCCTCTCGCGGGCCCCATAAGTCAGCCTCTCATGCCGCGCAATTGATCGCGCGGCGGCGTCCCCCATGGGGTAAAAAGGGTTGACAGCGACAAGGCGTGCGAGGCGGCGCGCTTGGTCGGTCAAAGAATCTGTCAGCCCGGGCCCACCCCTCAGGGAGAGAGAGAGATAGCTCACAGAGCTTATCGCCTGCACCGGTGGGACCCGGCCTGATCGTCATCATGCCTTCACAGGGCTTTTTGGGTTCCCCGTCGGAATGACAGGCATTAAATGCCTCCGCCAGGGCGGAGGCTTGCTGGAGAAGCTTGGCGCCGGACGACGTGCATGGATGAGGGCCCCACCAGAGGACACGTCATCCCCCGGGCACTCGGTCCCGAGTGACCCCCTTCGTTAGGAGGGGCGCCAGTTGTCTTCTACGCGCCCCTGAGCAACCCCGAGCGCTCGCGGAGCACCCGCTGGGGGGCCGCGCGGGGCGCCTTGGAGGGGGAGCCCGAGGGAGAGTGCTCGGGGGGCGGACCCCGAACGCTCCCCTGGGCCCCACATCCGCCCAGATGCCGTGCGCTCGGGAGGGGACCCCGAGCGCGCCCTTCGCCTTCTGGGACGCCGAGCGCTCGGGGACGGATCCCGAGTGCTCGCTCAGCGCCTGGGCCGTGGAATCCCGGAGGCCCACGATTCCTTCTGGTTTGGCCGCGGGCTCCGTACGACGATCCGGGTGGGGCCCAAGGCCCCGGCGACCGGAGCGCCACGCGTCACCCTCTGCGGTATCTGGTTGGCCTCCGCCGGCGGTTAGGGGTACCCTGGGCCCCATTCCGCCGACAGCAGCTTCTTTGCCTAAAGATGTATGCTCAACAGCAGCTGAGGACCTTGTCCTCTTGGGTGGAGTACGCTGAGCAGAGCTGGACTGACCAGCTTGAGAGACAGCTTTCTTTGCAACAACTCTTCTTTGTCTATAAGCTCTCTGACTTGCTCTTCTTCTTTCAGCAGCCTCCTCTTTCTGTCTCAGCCTTTCTCTCTCTTGATCAGAGTCTGAAATGTTGATTTCATGGCTGGACTCTTCTGGATCTGACCACTTTAGACCACTGTCTGCCCTCTCAGAATCTGAAGAAACAAGATAGATAAGACAGAATGTAGATAAGAGGTGTTCCTGAGATGCAGAGGATATTAGCTGTGTGAGACACCTGTGTGAGGATGGGGTGACACAGGTGAGGACTTAGTAACAACCGAGGTCTCTGCCTATTGAATAGGCTTGCCTGTGTGACAGGTGAGACCTTAGCGGTGACACAGCTACGTGCAAAGGCGGACGACAGATTTTAGAAAACTAGAATTTTACTGGTTTTTGCCATTTAATTTCGAGCAAGATTAGTTCTGAAAGATAAACAAGAGCTAAACCAACCCTAAACTCTAACAGTGCGCTACTGGATTAGGCTGTAGAGCAAGTTCATGAGCCCGATGAAAGAACAACCGCAAAGTAGGGCTAACGGAAGCTTACATTGACCAAAAGATTGATAATGCGCGGATGAATAGATGCTTGAGCTCCACAGAAAGCTTTCTCCGATGCATCGAAAAGTTTTCGAGGGGCGGAAACCTCGATTTCGTCAAAAACTTGTAGTTTTGGTGCAAGGCGGAAGTTGAGGTTTTCAGTTGTACATGGATTTTGCGAAGACACAGCAACACTTTATATAGGCCGAAGGGGTATAAGGTGGCTGTGTCACAACTGAGTTGGAGACCTGTGACACAGGTGAGTAAGAAGAGACCCTGTGACCAAAGGAGTTCAAAAAGCGTTCACCTGAGACACAGATGGGAGACTCAGGTGACATGTTTTTCATCTATAGAACACCGAGATAGAGAGAATTGGATAAGAAAGAAAGCACTTGAGCCCTAACAGAGAGACCTTATGAAATCTTCTCAATATCAGTTTGCTAGAAATTCAATCAAGCAGAACTAAAACTGATAAGAGTTGATTCAAAAACATGTACACAAGAGAGTGCACAGGTAGCTCAAGAAATATTCTCAACTCTAAGCATAGCACACACCTATGACACAGGTGAGTAAAACAGGTGAACAGATAGATAGAAAACATAGCAAGAACATGTGAGCAGGACACCAAGCCAACCTTTTATTGCAAGTTGGAGACATCAATGATATTCAATTCACTCCTCAGAGCACAGAACTTAGTCTCATCTAAAGGCTTGGTGAAAATATCAGCTAATTATTTTTCAGTCCTTATATGACACAGCTGTATATCTCCTTTCTCAACATGATCTTTAAGGAAGTGGTGTCTCACTTCTATGTGTTTGGATCTTTGGTGGTGCACTGGGTTGTTGGCTAACTCAATTGCACTTTCATTATCACAGAAGAGGGGCACTTGATTAAAAGATATGTTGAAATCTTTCAAGGTCTGCCTCATCCACAATAATTGAGCACAACAACTATTAGCAGCTATATACTCAGCTTCTGCAGTGGAGAGGGCTACTGAGTTTTGTTTCTTGGATGACCAAGACACTAATGAATGTCCTAGGAATTGGCAAGTACCAGAGATGCTTTTTCGATCAACCGTACACCCTACATAGTCACTATCAGAACAGCCAACTAGCTCAAAATTTACACCTTTAGGATACCATAAACCAAAGCCTGAGGTTTAAATCAAATATCTCAGTATCCTGCGTACTGCCACTCTGTGACAGTCCTTAGGGTTAGCTTGGAATCTTGCACACATGCAATACACTCAATATTATATCTGGCCTAGATGCGCATAAGTATAGCAAGAAGCCTATCATGGATCTAAACTCTTTCTGATCAGCAGACTTACCTTCAGTGTTTAAGTCCAGATGATCATTTGTTTGCATGGGAGTATGAATAGGCTTTGCATCCTTCATGCCAAACTTGGTGATGATGTCTTTGGTGAATTTTCTTGAAAGATGAAAGTACCTTCCTTGAGTTGTTTGATCTGAAGTCCTAGGAAGTACTTGAGCTCACCATCCAGAGACATCTCAAACCTCTTGGTCATCATCTGGCTAAACTCATCACTCATGGAGCGATTAGTACTACCAAATATTATGTCATCGACATATATTTGGCACACAAATAAATCATTTCCATTTTTCTTAGTGAATAGAGTTGTGTCTACTAAGCCTATTTTAAATCCATTGTTGATCAGAAATTCTTTCAATGTGTCATACCATGATCTAGGTGCTTGCTTTAGGCCATATAGTGCTTTGTGCAATTTATGAACATGATTAGGTTTCTTAGCATCTTCAAAACCAGGTGGCTGCTCAACATAAACTAGTTCAGAAAGTTTACCATTGAGAAAAGCAGACTTCACATCCATTTGGTAAAGCTTGATGTTATGATGAACAGCATATCCAAGAAGGATCCTGATGGCTTCAAGTCTTGCCACTGGAGCAAAGGTTTCTCCAAAGTCCAGACCCTCAACCTGTGTGAACCCTTGAGCCACAAGTCTGGCTTTGTTTCTTACCACTTGTCCATTTGTATCTTGTTTGTTCCTGAAGACCCACTTTGTTCCAATCACATTATGATCATTGGGTCTTTCAACCAGGGACCAAACTTGGTTTCTCTCGAACTGATTCAGCTCTTCATGCATTGCATTTATCCAATTAGCATCCATGAGAGCTTCCTTTATGTTCCTAGGTTCAACATTGGAAATAAAGGAGTAATGTTCACAGAAATTAGCAATTCGAGAACGAGTAGTCACTCCCCTATTAATGGGACCGATGATCTTGTCTACAGGGTGATCCTTTTGCAGCCTGCTGATCACAAGGGGATCTGGGTTAGCCGCCTGTGTCATAGTTGTTGGAGTTGCCTGTGACACAATTGGCTCTTCCTGTGACACAGCTGGCTGAGTCAGGTCCTCTGCATCCAGTTGATCATTGGCTGGGTTGTACTCGAACTCAATATCCTGAACTCCAGTGTCTTCACCTAGTGATGGAGAGAGAGGTTCTTGATCAATTGGTGAGGCAGCTTCCTCCTTGATGGTGGATCTGATCTCACCAGTAGATTTCTTTTGAATATCCTCATTCTCTACATCGTTAGCAACCTGCTCTCCTTGGGAGCCATAAGACTCATCAAAATCCACATCTATAGATTCTTCAACAACCTTTGTGGAGGTGTTAAAAACTCTATAGGCATGGGAGTTAGTGGAATAACCAAGGAATATACCAACATTAGATTTAGCTTCAAACTTAGTGAGACGTTTGTCTTTTCTAAGGATGTAGCACTTACAACCGAATACTCTGAAGTATGAGACATTAGGCTTGGAGTTGGTGAGCAGCTCGTAAGGAGTTTTCTTGAGTGGTGGATGTAGATATAGCCTGTTGATGGAGTGGCATGTAGTGTTGACAGCTTCAGCCTAAAATCTTGGTGAAGTCTTGTACTCGTCTAGCAGTGTCCTTGCCATCTCTATCAGGGTTCTGTTCTTCCTTTCCACTACTCTGTTTTGCTGTGGAGCATATGGACTTGAAAGCTCATGCTTGATTCCATGTTTGTCCAGAAATGCTTCCACCTTGGAGTTCTTGAACTCTGTCCCATTGTCACTCTTGACCTTCACTAGGTTTACCTTCCACTCATTTTGAACTTTAACAATGAGATGCTTGAATTTCTTGTAAACCTGTGTCTTCTCCTTTAAAAAGAACACCCAAGTATAGCGAGAAAAATCATCTACTATGACAAAGCCATACTTGTTACCTCCTAAACTCTCATAAGTTGTAGGACCGAAGAGGTCAATGTGTATGAGCTCAAAAGGAGTGGTGGTGGTCATGATGTTCTTGGGACGATGAGCACCTCCAACTTATTTGCCAGCTTGACATGCACTGCAGGGCTTGTCCTTCTCAAACTTCACCTTTTCTACGCCTATGACAAAGTCATGTTTGCTGAGTTTGTTGAGAAGGTTCATCCCTGCATGTCCTAGCTGCCTGTGCCACAGCCAGCCGACACTGGTCTTGGCCATGAAGCACCATGGAGCTGCTGCAGGCTGTCCATTGAAGTTGACAATGTATAGTTTTCCAGACCTGTATCCTTTGAATACTTGAGAATCATCAGATAGTTTGGAGGCTATAACCTCATCAGGATAGAAAGTCATTTTCATACCTGTGTCACACAGCTGTGACACAGACATAAGACTATAGCCTATCTGATCCACAAGCATTACATTGGATAAAGAGTGATGTTCAGATATGGCAACTTTACCAATGCCATTTACCTTTCCCTTGGAGTTATCTGCATAGATCACATATTTGCTTAGAAGATTTTCACTTGTGATATCTACAAACTCCTCTCTGCCTCCTGTCATATGTTGTGTACATCCACTGTTCACAACCCAGTCAGTTCCACTGGAAGCAGTGTCCTGCAAGATTAGTTATGGGATTAGAGACCCAAACTTGTTTGGCTCCCTTAGCAGATTTACCATAAGCAGAAACAGCAGTTAATGGGTTAGCAGATCTGTTTCTAACAGTGACAGCATTAGCAACAGATGATATAACATGAATCCTCTTTGGCTGTCTATCACCTGCAACCTTAGGCAAAGGAATTAGCTGACTGTGTGAGTTGCCGGTGACACCGGTAGGTACACAGCTGTGTAGTATACCTGTGACACAGGCACCTGTTACCTTTGGAACCCAGATGGCAGGTAACCACTTTGTCAAATGCTTGTGACCTACATATTTGGCCACAATTTTTCCTTTGCTGTCTTTTTGCAGGAAATAGGATGGGTTGGATGGAATGTTTACAGCATTCCTATTTCTCTGCATATGACCAACAAATTTGTTGTCATTTGTACCTGCCTGTCTCACAAATTTAGCTGCAAGATTGAAGTTAGTGGCAGCAGGCAGTTTATCTTTACTTGCAGAAGAAATATAACCCAGGCCTTTTCGGCCATCATTTTTCCTTAGCATCTCAGCTCTAATCAGCTGATAATTTTGCATGCTAATGTTGGCAGTGCATATGCCTTTCCTCATAAGCCTCATAAGCTCTTCAAGCTCCTCCTTGAGCTTGTTGTGTTCAGCTGCATCCACAGAGTTAGTAGCAGTAGAGGTTGAAGCCTCTTTTGAGTTATCAATTGTACAACCTGTGGAAGTTAGAACATTTATGCGACTAGCACAATTGATGCTTGATTCAATAATAGTAGGAGCAGGCATGGGTGCATCAGTGGACATAGTAGAGGAAATATCAATGCACATGGAATGTTTTGCCTTAAGCTCCTCATGCTCCTTAATCAGAAGCTCATGAGCTGCCCTGAGCTATTCATGAGCTATCTCCAGGTTTTCTTGGTCCAGCCTGAGGTTTTCCCTATCATCAGAAACCTCATCACATGTCTCCCTCAGCTCCCTGAGTTTATCCCTTAAGGATATATTCTCGTTCCTCTCCCTGCCATAGGCCTTATCTATTCTTTCCAGAATACCCATTAGTTCAGCATAATCAGGAAAGTCATCTTCAGTTAGTACCTTAGATTCTTTGGTCATGAGGCACAAAGGAGCAGGAGTGGATGACGTCTGATCAGCCTTGGCACTGGTCTCAGAGCTGTGTGACCTGGCTGTGTCACAGCTAGGTGCGTCAGCCATGCTGATGGCAATTCCAACAACCTGACCTTTATCCTCAGATTCTTCCTCTGAACCTGAGTCATCTGATACCCAAGCTTGTCCAACGTAGGCTCTAGCAGTGGCCTTGTTCTTGGAGTAGGTTGGGTGCTTGTTGAAGGTCTTCTTCCTTCCATGAAAATCCGTCGTCTTCTTGTATTGATTGTCCTTCTTGTTGCTTGGACAATCAGTAGCAAAATGGCCTTCCTTGCCACATTCGAAGCATTTGTTGTCTTTGGACAGCCTCTTCCCTTTGAATCTGTCACTAGACTCGAACTGCTTCTTCTTCTTGTAGAACTTTCCAAAGTTTCTTATGAGGAGGATAAGTTCATTCTCTTCTCCACTGGTCATCTCCTCATTTAGTTCTTCACTGCTATCACTCTCAAGCTGTGATGTTGAAGCAGTGGTCTTCAAGGCAATGTTCTTCTTAACAGCTGAGGAAGAGCTTTGCTTGCCTTCTTGCTTGAGTTCTATCTCACGTGTTAGAATCCTTCCTAACACTTCAGTGGGCTTCATCTTGTCAAACCCATCTTTCTCCTTAAGCATGAGAGCAAGAGTTTTGTAGGCTTTAGGAAGCACTGACAAGAACTTCTTGATCACATCTTCATCATCTAACCAATTGGAGCCTAGGGCCTTCAACTGATTGGTGATGATGGTGAGTCTTGAGAACAGAGAGTTGATGTCCTCACCATGCTCATACTCGAATCTCTCCAGTGTTGATTCTCGAAGGCTTCTCTTTGACTTCTTTAGAGTATTGCTGCCTTCATAGATCTGCTCCAAAGTATCCTAGGTATTCTTAGCAGAATCCATGGTGCTGACTCTGTTGAAGTCATGCTCCTGTAGACCCATGAATATGGCAGTGGCAGTCCTAGCATTGTTCTGAATGTTTCTCTTGTCATTTAAGCTAGGGGTGATGGTGTCTTCCAACCTGTAACCTGTACAAACAACCTCCCATCCATCTGGATCAATGGCGATAAGATGCATTTGCATCTTTCTTTTCCAAAAGGCATAGTTAATTCTATTAAAAATAGGTATTTTACCCTCATAGCCCGACATCCTTTATACTCTGGCTGTTAGGCCAATTTAAAGAGCAACCAACTCTGATACCAATTGAAAAGACCGAAGGTGCCGATTAGAGGGGGGTGAATAGGAGGCTAATTAAAATTACTTCTTTTAGCTTAGATTGACAAGATAAAATTTAGCTAATTGCAAGAATAGGCTAGCTGTGTGACAGATGAACAGCACAGGCACAATATGATGTGTAAATTAACACGTAGCTGTCACACAGGTGGCTAACACAGGTAAGCTAAACACGTAGAAACAGATGACCAGACTAAGCAGCTGTGTAACAGGTAGCTGACACAGGCAAGAGATATGATCTACAGCAACTGTGACATAGCTATGCTAACACAGGTAAAAAGGTGATCTATCACAGATGAATAGAATATAACTAGGAACACACAAGCATGCAGATATAGCAAGTAAATGAAAGCAACACAGTGAGTACTCAGAGAGACAATGTGTTTTTCACCGAAGTTCCCTACTCTTTTCAGAGAGGTACGTCTCCATTGGAGAGGCTACTCCGAAGAGCTCGCCAGCACTAAATCGTGCTTGTTCTCCGAGTACCTGAGTGATCAGGCCTCTTGCTCTGCTTATGGAAGTCCTTTAGCCTTACAGCAGGTAGACTTCGGATCACCTTCACAAACTACTGGTTCAGCCGACACAAGCTTGGGTGATATCAGCAACTCCTACGCCCGTCTAGGAGTAGACACTCCAAGAGTAACAGAATCAGTAGTAACGACTCTTGGAGGAATCCATGCGCTTTGCTCGAGGATTCTCTAACTCTCTTAGGAAGTTTGGCTTTTGTTCGAGGGTGAGAGGCTTGCAACGATCGAATGTGATTGACTGGATTGAACAAGGTTGGTTCACCCACCGAAGACCTCCCCTGGTCCCCTATTTATAGGGTTCACAAGCACCTGACCATTACACTGTTACCACGTATGATTGAGTGAGTCACCGGTGTCAGACACCGGTGACACAGCTAGTCACAACGCCCAACTATAACCGGCTCAGGCAGATCGACACCTGTCACCGGAGGCACACACAGGTGAACCCTTAACTGACGTAGCCTAACTACTTAGCCCAATCTTGGCACATCACATGCCCTCAGAGCACAACAAACTCTAATCCCTAATAAGGAGAGAACCTCCGACAGCCTTCTGACTCAGCAGACAAACCATCGCAATGCAGTTCCCTTAGCATTTACAAACTCTCCCCTAGTACAGAGATGTACCTAAGTCATACAGTGCTAGATGACCTGTGACACAGTTGCGTCACACCGGTGACTCTAACCTCTAGGGTTTTCTACTTTTAGCACTGCAAAGTGCTAACGCAAGGCAGTCTCACACTTGTGCAAAACTGTTGACGCAGGGCCACTGACCTCAAAGCATCAGTGCCACTGTCCAACACCCTGAGCATTGAGCAAAGGAACCTCCACAGAACATTACTACTTCATCCCTCTTGATAGTACGTGTGTTTCCTATGGACTCAAAGAAACTAGCAATCTAGGCTTTACCTGCCACCAACTGTATTCACGGCCCTTGACGCATCAAGCCACCATCACCTTGCTTGCAACTCCTTGCACAGCACCGGCTTCCTCACAGCTGTGACACAGCTGCCTAGCACAGCCATTCCGTTGTCCTGGAAACCACCTTTGTACTTTTTGGGTGGTCATCTTTTCCTTGATGACCCTTCTTCCTGGAACCTCTTAAACCTGCTTACACTCATTGTAAACATTAGATTCCAGTTTGAGTTGCCATTAACCATCAAAATCAATTAGGGGCATAGATGATCTTTCACACGGCCCAGCGCTTCCTCAGCCTTGTGTCTACGCACCCTTTCCAGCCTCTTCTCCTCATAGTTCGGAATTGGCCGCATGATTGTAGTACCTGAAACTGAAATTACATAAAGGAGATATTGAGGTGTACATAACTAGCATGTCATAAGCAAATCAATCAATGTCTTCCAAATTATGACTGTTGGATGCTTTTCTTGGGTGCTCAACATCAGGTTACATATCAAATATGCAAGCATTGACAAGAACTATCTTGACATAAATTACAGCACAATAGCTTTCGGTAGCATGGAAAATTAAAATTTATAAGATTATTGCTTGCTAATCACAGCGTGTAATTGCTGCAAAGTGTCAGTTACATATTGATCATTCAGATAGAGAAGCACATATGGTCGTTAGGACAAGCAGACATAGCACTGTCAAGCAGAGCAGAGAACATTTGATTTGCAACTGTAACGATCGAGACAAGCTTCACAGAGGCAGAAGTGACCTAAAACAGCAGTGAATTTATACATGAAAAAAGTGTTCACAACTTCATTCAATCACCACAACTAACATCTCCAATTCAGCCATATAAATCAATATGCAAACATTTAGGATCTAGCAGCACAATTAACATCCAGGAAGCAGCACAAGGCCAATTCTAATTTTCAATCTACCACCAGGAAGCAGGAATGACTTATAATCTGAAAGCTTAGGCGTGGAAGAGTTCCTACCAGATTTAAAATATAACAGAGGCATCATCATGGGAATTAAACAAGAAAAACAATGTATGAACTAAATACCTGTTTTAGGCACGGATGAGGACCGAGGAGGCGATGCGGCTCCGATGGAGGGAGGGGCAGCAGGCGTGGGGCGTGGCTCCGATGGAGGGAGGGGCGTGGGGCGTGGATCTGACCAAAACGATACCGACGGATCTCGCCGCTGGCTGCAATAGGGGGAGAAGAGGAGTCGGGAGAAGAGAGATGAACAGTGCTAATAAATGGGGGGTCTGGCTCCTTGCTGGTGAAAAAAAGGCGGGGGAATATTTGGCTAGGTGACTGACAGGTGGGGACACAGAGGGGATGCGGGAAAATTTTGAGAAAAGTTGAGGGAAAAGGGATTTTGGTGGAGGGAATGTTTAATTTTCAGACTAAAATTTCAAATGTAATTTCCAATAAATAGCCTGAACTTCATTTAATTTGTAAAAAATAGCAAATGACATTGCCGGAGTCCCCGACATTCCCGGAGTCTCCAAACCTGCACAGGACCAGTAGCTGTTTTTGGACCCTCCGGGTTCAATCCCGGAGGCTCCGACATTCCCAGAGTCTTCAACTTTGTACAGGACCAGAAGCTAATTTCAGAACCTCTGAGTTCAATCCCGGAGGCTCTGACATTTCTGGAGACTTCAAACCCTCCGCTGATCTCGGACCCTCCGAGTTTGACCCCGGAGGCTCCGACTTTTTTTTCCCTCCGACTTGCTCCGACATTTCCTCCGAGTTCAATTCCGGAAGCTCCGACTTTCCCCTCCAAGTTCAATCCCGGAAGTTCTGAGGATGTCCACATGAATTCCAGTAGTAACTCTCGAAACCTCCGAGTTCTATCCCAGAGGCTCCGACTTTAGTACCTCCGAAAAATAGCTGAAGTCCAAATCCAACCCTAGTTTGAGAGGTCTTAGTAAAACAACCATAACTTTCTCATACGAAGTCCGTTTTGGGTCCACAACCACTCAAATTAAAGCTAACGATGAGATGCATCCAATAATTCAGCTTCTAAGTGGAACTTTTTTGCTCCGGAAGTTTTTTCCGTTACTTTTTCTGATCTTGCAGAGGGCATATCTCCTTCATCCGGACTCCGATTTGGGTGATTTTTGTTTCCCTGGTTAGCTTGAATCGACGACTTGCTTTCCACCTTGATCCCAGCTTGTGCCGAGCACTTTTGTCGAGGTGACCTTTTCAGAATCTTCGATTTTGGGCTGGGATTTCCACTAGTCGTTTCGTCGACTTTCTCGGAATTGGCTCAAAATTTCTGGAGACGTAGAGTTTGGCCTCCTGCTCATAGCCGTGAAAACCGTTCGACAATCAGAGCTGTCAAGCCAAGTTATGAGCTAAGCTTCACGAAAATACAAATAGGCATTACAACCTTCATGAGCTAAACTTCAAGAAAATACAAATAGGCATTACAATCTTCATGAGCTAAACTTTACAAAAAGTTCATCACTTGAATGCTCACTTGTGTTCTCACTCAACGTGTCATCTTCGACCCCCCGTACCCAAATTTTTTTCCAGCCACGCTCATTTCGATGATTTATTCCTAGCACCGACGCGTGGGTCCCACTGCCAGACGTTACATGACGAAAATACGAGCGTCACTCATTCGTAATATTTTGTGACTAGTAGATTCGTCATGGAAATTACCGAACCGTTATAGAAATTGGCAGCCAGGTGGTGCCCGACGGCGGAGGCGATTCAGTGACGTTATTCTTGATCAATGCATGACGGTGATTCTAAAATCATCACCGATTTGCAGGAATCAGTGACGGTAAGTACAAAACATCACACATTAGGTATTTCTGTGACGTTTTCAACCACTATCATGAGGGTTTTTGTCACAGTATCTCAGTTTTTTTGTAGTGTCAATAGAAGCAATAGCGGATTAGTTCCTAGATAAATAATTGCATTTAGGATATGGAATTTCTAAATCCACTTGAGGTATGACATTATTCTTGTCAAGCAGATGAGTGATCAATTTTAAGATTTCTAAAAACACAAGTCAAGATACCATGAGTCTTTTAGTTCATCATGTTCTACACTCAACTTTGTAAGTTATTTTATTTTCTTCACAAGGCATTTTCTTGGCCTCTCTAGCATGCAAACTAGTTTATCATAACTAGACATGTCAAACTCATTATCACTTATGAATGTCATCATCTTCCATCTTTTTCTTACCTCTTGCCATGAGGCACATGAGTGAATTGGAGTGAGATGAAATTACTAATTCTCCATCCATGTCATGCACGATGAAATCATCAATTTTCTCTACAATGTTAGTCTCGCAAGCACTAGAGGAAATATATGCATGGATTGATAGATAACATGGCATGGCAAACATATCGTCACAAATAATAGGCAAAGTGCCAATAGATGATATGAATGGACTAACACATGATAGTGCATCAATTTTCTACAAAAAGTGTCTAAATCCATTGTAGAGATGAAACTTGCATTGATAAGAGAAAGATGGTCACAAGCTTCCTTTATCTTCACATGTTCTACTTTTAGCTTCTCATAAGAATTGGTTAGATTCTTGTTCGAGGCTTCAAGTGTTACATGGGAGCAAGTTAGCTCCTTAAGTGAACTTTTAGTTGAAAGAAACTCATTCTTTCAATGTTCACCATTTTCTCTCAAATTATCAATGACAAGTTTAGCATTTTTGAGCATATAAAACAAGTCATCAAAGGTGAATACAATATCATCATCATGATCACTATCATCATCCACAAAGTAATTACCTTTTTCCATGTTATATGTTGATGAAGTTGATGATCTTGTGAGTTGTTCAACCTCGGAAGTGCGAGCAATTGAGGGCTCTTCATGGTCGGAAGTGGAAGTAGCGTCATCCCCAATTGAGAACCAGGAGCGAGAGCAATAGCCCTCATCAATTTTGGACTCATTATGTCTTTCTTGAAGTGTAGTCCAAATATCATCAGCATCCTCAACAAGCATGATTGACTCGAATACTACATCGCTCAAAGCATTGAATATGACATTAGTAGTTTGAGCATTGAGTTGTAAGTTTTTATGTTCCTCAATAGTAAGATTATTGCAATCTATTGGAGGATAAAAACCAACATCTACAATTTGCTCTATATTTGGACCGATGGTCCAAAAATGAATAAGCATTCGAATTCTCCATAAGCGATAATCTATGCCATCTAATAAGAAAGTGTCTATGTGCACTAAGCCACTAGCCGACATTCTTAGTCCTTAGGCGATTAACCTTAATCAATGAGAGCAATTTAAAGGACCTAGGATGTCATCTAGAGGGGGGTGAATAGGCGTTTTGAAAATTTATACAATCTAGGCCAATTTTTAATGTGGAATTTAACTAAGCGTATTTTTCACACGAGGAAATCCTAAAAAATCTAGGCTCAACTACGTGCATCAACACCCTAGTGTAAGACAAGATATACAATCCTAGGGAGATAAGCAAGCAAAGCAATTTCTACACAATATATTTGCACAAGTAAGATTGGAAGAAAGTAAAGGAGACAAGGGCACAAACGATGTTGGTTCTCGAAGTTCGGATATCCACCGATATCCTACGTCTCTATTGAGAAAGTTTGCTCCAACGAACAAGTTGGTTCCAAATCGAGCTCTTCCCTCAAGATCCTTGCCTCTAGCAATAACTGCTCACTATGGATAGCTCCTTTCTCTACTTTAGAGATGGTGAGCTCCACAACCACTCACAAGTCCTTGGGCTTCTTGACAATCTTTTTGAGGAGATCACCAAGCTCAACTCTACCAAACCGTCTAGGAGGCGGTGGCCTCTAAGAATAACAAATTCTCGTACTTCCATTCAAACACAATAGACATGGAGGGCACAAACCGATGCACTTGATGCAATCGCAAAATATAACACCATGCACAACTTTCTCTTACACCTCACCAAGAGCAACTCATGCTCTAGAGGCTGTTAAGTGGAGGAGAGCAACAGGAAGGACTCAACAAATGATTCCTAAAGGCAAGAGATTACTCCTAAAGCCAAGAGATTACTCCTAAAGCCGGCCAAGGGGACTATTTATAGCTCACCCTAAAAAATTAGCAGTTATGCACTTCCTGCGCAAAAATTCAGAGGTTTCAGAACCAAACTCGGAGGTTCTGGGATTCAAACCAACTAGCCGTTATGCACTATGTGCAAAATAAGGAAGTCCCAGAACCAAATTCGGAGGTTCCAGGATTCAAACCAATGGCTATATCACCGGACAGAGAGGAAACTCAGAGGTTCTAACTTTAAACTTAGAGGTTCCAACTTCTAATTGGAGGTTTCAACATCCAAACCTGGAGGTTCTAAGATGTAAGAAACTTTGCTAAAAACACATTTCCAAAGGGCAATCTCGAAGGTTCTGACCTCAAATTCAGAGCTTCTCGGATTCAAACCTGGAGGCTCAAGCACCCAATCTCAGATGTACTGAGTTAATATTGGCTATTCTAGAATAAATCTTGGATATATCATAATTGCAGGTTTCAGCACAGAGAAAAACTAGCTAGAAGGCAAACGATTGATCAGAATTGAGAACTTTCTTCTCCTTGATGCAACGGTGCAACCAAGTCATCAAAAACCAATAAAGGTATTCCTTCTTGATGATTGTTGCATTTGTAGAGAGCCGACTCAGGTGGCACTTCTTCCTCGACCCTTCTTTGGTCCCTAGGAGGAGGAAAATCATCAATTTTATTGTATTCATCCTCATCCACAACATTTTTAACTCCGACAAAACTTCTTTTTGAGTGCATAACTATTTGTTGCTTCTTATTCAATGGGTCAATAATGTAGAAGACCAAATGAACTAGTTGAGCAAGGATGAATGGTTCATTTTTGTAGGCAACACGTTCCAGGTTCACGGTAAGATGTCCTTTGTCATCTGGTATCACCAGCTTATTTTCCCAGCGGCATCGAAACAAGGGGATTTTGAAATTATCCCTGCAGTCCAGGTCTGATGTCTCATCTATGTACCCATAGTAGAGTTTTTTCGTGCCATTTGCTTTGAGCATCATGCAGGTACCATTGTTCTCCACCGTGCTTTTTATATCTTAATATTTGGTATAATAAGTGTACCCATTGATTTGGTACCCTTTCCATACAATGACTGACCATCTTGGGCTTCTTGATAAATATGTCAGTGTATCACTTGAAGGGATAACACGAAGTCACTCTTTGAGCCTTTCATTGAACTCGGAATTGTGTTGTTTCATGATCCAATCATCTGAGCATGTCAAATTTTGTTGCTGTACAATGTCCCTGTGTTCCTGCATATATGGAGACACTACGGCCATATGCTGCAAAACCGTGAAATGAGCTTGAGCATACTCAATTGAACTAGAGTGATTACTTTCCTTCCAATGGTCCCAGCACCCCGCAATCTATCGTCATGGTGAGATCGAGGAACGCCTATCAGTTCAAGATGCACCATGTAATTAACGTAGAACTCAATGATCTCTTCTATTACATAGCCTTCAACGATGCTGCTCTCCAAACATAGTCAGAATTCCCATGTAGTGCTCAAATGGGTACGTGCTGCGTAGAAACATAGGGCGGCACATCCTTATCTCGTGCACCAGGTGAGTAATGAGATGGACCATGATATCAATGAACAACGGATGGAAAAACATCTCAAATTCGCATAAAGTCATCACCAACCCCTCATGCAGAGCATCTAGCTCACTAAGACTCATGACCTTCTTAAAAAGTGTGTTAAAAAAACTACATAGCTTCATGAGAGTCTGTTGAACATTCGGTGGCAGAATATTTCTAATTGCGACTGAGAGCATCTGTGTCATATGCACATGACAATTATGAGACTTCATGCCAATTAATTTTAAATCTTTGATTGAAACATGTCTCTTAATGTTAGCGGAGTAGCCGGATGGAACTCTGATATCATGCACGCACTCACATAATTCATTTTTCTCTGGTTTGGACAGGGTGTAAGAAGTAGGAGGAAGGAAAATATTTCCATTGGCGGTTTTCTACGGTGCTAACTCTGATTTGATTCCCATATCTTCCATGGCGAGCCATGCGTTGAGACCTTCTTTTGTTTTGTCAAGCATGTACAGTAAGAGACTCATTATGCTATCGCACACATTCTTCTCTATGTGCATCACGTTGATGCAGTTACGCACCTCTAGGTGCTTCCAGGAAGGTAAGTCCCAGAAAATTGATCTCTTCTTCCAAATGTCCTTCTTAACATGATTTTTTTTGCTCTACCTCGGCGTTTAAAATTTCCCTTTCCAAGCACAACTTTGAGGTTCTTAACCTGATCAAGATCTCTGTACCGCTTAAAATCTTTACTGCTGAGCTTTTCTCAACAGTTCCATCGAATTCATCAATCATCTTGCGGACTGGTGATGCCTCCGAAGGAACCAATGGTGACGTATGTATACATTTTTTTAGAATGCTTTAGCCACCTACTTGTTGCATCAACCAGGCATTGAACACATGCATTAGATGCTCTAATAGTCTGGTCCGAATAGTTACCGTTGGCAAGATAATCATTGATGGTTAGGAACAACCTATAGCATATCATGAAGTTTTCCTTTAGGTGCACATCCCATACTTGTACCCCTTTAATCCAAAGAAGCTTTAAATCATCCACCAATAGTGCAAAGTACACATCAATGGCATTGCTGTGTTGTTTTAGACCTTGAATAAATATTGCTAGCATGATGTACTTCCTCTTCATACACAACCAAGTAGGAAGGTTGTACATTGCAGAGATTCAAGGCTGAAGTGTTGTGTCAACTGCTCATGTTGCTGAATGGGTTCATTCCATTAGTGCTCAGTGCAAACTTTATCCTTGTCTCTTCACCAAACATAGCATACGGCCTATCAATATTTCTCCACTATAAAGAATCTGCAAGGTGTTTCAACATTCCATCATCTGTACGCTCCTCTATGTACCAAAGCATTAGTTTACCCTCCTTAGGGTTTGCATATAAGCGCTTCAAACAGGGTGTAGAATCTAGGGGGAGTTGTGAGTGTGGATGTATTATTTTCCTATTTGAATATTTTTCCACAGAGTGTGTTGTTGGAGTTGAATTTTAGGTCGCATGAATTCAATGTTCATTTGTTGAAAGTTGTATGTTAGATGTTCCAGTATTTTGGTCGGAACTTCCGATGTGGTTCGGAAGGTCTAAAGTTGGTTGTGTTTTTGGTGTTGGGGAAAAACCGGAGGTTCCGTTCCAAGAACTGGATGTTCTGATGTGGAAAAGCTTTTGACCACATGTTGATTGATGAATTTGAGTTTGGTCAATTTCTCTCATGAATAGGAGATGAAGGGTTTCTTAACCCTAATCCTTTTTTGTGAGAGTTGCTTAAGAGAGCTTCGACCTAATCATGAGAGGCTTGTAAACACCACAAACCAAGAAAATATAATACAAAAAGATTTCCCCAAATCACTATGTGTTCTTGAGTTTTCCCTTCCTCATATTGTTTTTAACTTTCATTTTCTTGCCTTCTCCGTCGATCCCTCTGAGGTATGGCAAGTTAGTGATAGAAAGATTATCTCCAATTTGATTCCATCCTAGCATACCGAAAGAATCTCTTATCCCCATCTCAATTTTGAATTTCAATTGGAGGAAAGGCAAGCATTTGGGGTTTTCAATTTTGATTCTCTTAAGAGGCTTTGATCTGGTGTTTTGGGACTTGGATAGGTTGCTATGACAAATGAGATGCTCCCATATTGATCTTGTATCAAGATTTCTAACGAGCTATCTTTTCTCTCCCCAAATTGCTTTTTGATTGGTGTTGGTCCAGCTGATAGTAAATCAAGGATTACTCTTTGCACAGACAAGCTTTTGACGTGACTCTAATTGGAATAGTTTTGTAATCTCCTTATCTACCATTGTGCAAAATTTTATTCAGTTCCACCGAGTAGATCAAAATCTGCATGTGTTTCTTTGAGCTGCTGTCAGTTGTTTTTGCTAGTTTCGGAAGTTCTAATTTTCTTACTTCAGAAGTTTCGACCCAAGAATCAGATATTCCAATTTTTCCAGAGAGTTCAAAATCGGGGTCACTTCGAAACTTTTGATAATATTGGAACTTCTAATATTTTTACTTCGAAACTTCCGATCTGTCTAGTTTTGACTCATCTGATTTCGATGCTTTTGTCGATTGTTTTCCGCTGCATTCTTTGACTTGGATATACTACTTTGTGTTCTTGTTTTGAGAAGAAAATTTTAAAATTGACATTCACCCCCCCTCTGTCGGAAGCCACTGATCCAACATAGGGAATTATAGGCAAGTACCATGCAACCTAACACGAGTCTCATTCCTTACCTCCATGCCATCCTCGCCATCATCACCGTCATACTTACGCTTGTATAGAGATGCTTTGCACACTGGACATGCATGCAATTTTGTACTCTTTACGCTACAGGATATAGTCATTCGGACATACTTGTCTTTTCTTTACTTCCATTCCCAAGGGGCAAAGAACCTTCTTAGCTCTATAGGTGGTTTTCGGCATATGGTTCCTTTGGAAGCATGCCCTCTTACAAATTTTGGAGCAACGAGAAGCTTTTATCGGTCCAACCGCTACTTGCTTCAATTTCAATAGTTCTAGCATGTCGGACAACTTTGTATACTTTTAGCCCGGGTACACAGTTTTCTTCAACATCGTGCAACATCTAATCTAGGTCATTCTTGATGTGACAACGTGTCATCTCGCGACACATTCTCTTGTGACGCATGGACATCATTAGGCGTGTGGTCCAAATTTGTGCTATCGACAGGATCACGCATGTCGTTGCCTTCAATTCATCCATATTTGTGGGACCTTTCTCTATGATCTGATCTTCACCATGACTAGTCCAACCTACGTACCCCTTCATGAATCCTCTCATGATCAAATGTGTTGGATTTGCTCATGGTTCATGAAGCTCTTCAGATTTTCCCAACCAGAGCATGGTCAGCAGATGCACAGGTCCCCTCTATTCAAACTATTTGTTCGGTTACTTGTAAAAATGACGAGATGCCATCTACATACTCTTTGCTTGCACGGTTCTCGACATACATCCACCGTCGATCCAATATGCGCATATAACTAACATTAGTTAAATGTTATATTCATCAATTGAATATAAAAATAATAACAAAATTTTATGCATATTTAGTTAATAATAAAAAAACCTTAGAGTTCCCTAAAACGAATGTCTTAAAATGACCTAGAATTTTGTCTTAAAATGACCTAGAATTTTGCAACACCCCAATTAATCTACAACATGTGTCCAAACAATAGACACTTGCACTAAAGGTTGGCTGCTTGGGATGCATTCATGATTCTGAAAAACTACTACTGCCAATTTTTTTAAAAAAAAACCGACTATGTAAGATTTCAGCCGGTCCAAGCCAAAAAAGGACTAGAATAGTAGGTACATTCTAGTCGTTTTGCATACTAAATCGGTTGAATTATTTTTACAGTGGTTATTTCAAAGAACCGGCTGAGGTGATATACTATCTCAGCTGGTTAATTTATTTTAGCCAGTTATCTCAGCTAAACTGGTAAGGTGGATAATGTGGCCATACCAAGTTGTGTTGTACGAGCTCAAGTTTGGGAACATAAACTCATTATGCAAGTGATAATAATGCATAAGAAGAGAAACAACGAGTTTGAGAATCTAAATGTAAGTGATTTTTTTACTATTTGTCGTTTGTCCATATCAATATAACTGTTAAATAGCTTGTAGTTGTTCAAATTTCTTATGTTCTTCCTGTGGTAAGTTGCCTACCCCAGTACTAGATGTCTCTTTTTTCTACAACATAAGTTCCCAATTTGTGTCATAAGTTGCTTTTTCTTATAATTTGTTGCTCTTTATATATAGTTTGTGATGGAAAGGATAACTAAATTAGTTAGCAACCTATGCTACGAAGTGCAACACTCCATTGGCAACTTCATTGATAGTTGATGGCAGACAAGGAAGGCAACAAAGCAGAAAAGTGCCCCACAAGTCTAGGCGAAAATGAGTTAGGGAGGGCCTGGATGAGCTTCTAAGTGGCAGTTAGATTAAGGTCCAGTACTACTGAAGAAGGCAATTCCAGTAGCAAACAGTCTAGCTAAGCTCTAGCTAAGCAATTCGAGATAAGTTGAAGGCCAAGAAAGGGTAAGTCCAAGAAGCTGAAGATGATGAGGATGGGGATTATCCTGAAGAGGAGTCTGATTATGACGAACAACCAAATGATTATGAGGATGAGGTGTCTAATTACGATGAAGTGCCAAATAAATATGACAAAGAGGAAGATGATTCTAAGGATGATGGAGATGGTTCTGAGGAGAAGGCGGATGATGAAGAGGATCCTGATAAAAAAAGGGGAGGACAAGGTCATCGAGGAGAATGATGAGGACAAGGTAGAGGAGAAGGACAAGGTTGGTGCTGAGGATGAGGATGAAGAAGGGGGGATGAGAAGGCTTCTAATGCTGAGGATGAAGAAGGGGGATGAGAAGGCTGATGATGCTGAGGATGAAGAAGGGGGGATGACAAGGGTACTCATGGTGAGGATAAAAAAGGGGGATGAGAAGATTGGTGATGGTGAGGATGAAGAAGGGGGATGAGAAGGCCGATGGTGATGCTAATGAGGTGGAGAAAGAAATTGAAGTGGTAAGTTGCTCTTGTTGTGTCATAAGTTGGTCTTTAAATATAAATTGATGAGAAAAAAATGAGGAGGCCAATTTCCTTAGCCTATTTTTTATATAGTTCCATGCTCACTAATGACTTTGCTTTGTTGATGCATCATAAGTTGCCTACTTGTGTATCATAGGTTGCTTTTTAAATATAAATTGTTGATTCCTTTACTAGACCTATATAAGTTGCTTAGCACTGTTTTTCTTATGTCTAATTTTTTAATCGTTGATTGATGACTTGCTTTTAATAGCTGACTTATTTTTCTTATGTTGCAAAGGGTGATCAAGTCAATACTTATGATAGTGAGGATGAAAAAGGGGGGAAGAGAAGGCTGGTGGTGGGACCAACGAGGAGTGGAGAAAGAAACTGAGTGGTAAGTTGCTCCTATTATGTCATAAATTGCTTTTTAAATATAAATTTATGAGAAAGAAAATTAGCAGGCTAATTTTCTTAGTCTGTGTCTTATATAGTTCCATGCTCACTAACGACTTGCTTCTTTTATGCACCATAAATTTCCTGCTTATGTGTCATAAGTTGCTTTTTAAATATAAATTGTTGCTTGTTTTACTAGATCAATATATGTCTCTTAGCACTGTTTTTCTGATGCCTGATTTTTTTAATCGCCGACTAATGACTTGCTTTTAATAGCTAACTTGTTTTAAGAAACTACACATGACCAACACGTTGGACCTATATAATCAAGGTGAATATCCAAAAAGCAAGTCAGCATATTACGGTGACAACCCAATGAATATTGATGCATGTCGTTCAGGTTGGGGCTAACACAACTCGACGAAGAACACATGATCAACAAAGTTGCACCATGTCCAGTTGTAGACACCAACCGCAGTTGCAGTGATTATCCATGTTATCCAATGGATGTAGAATCAATAGAAAAGGTGGTTTCAGAGACTGAGAAAGTAGCAACCGAAAAGAAAAAGAAGAAGGCAGAGTTGCTACTTTCGAAAGAAGTCAAAGTGGTTCAAGAAACTACACCTGATGCTAGCTCACGGCTGCCTAAATTGAATGCTTACCGACGTAGGAGGTTAATGAAGTTGCCAAACTACAAAAGGTCACCATTTGTTAATTAAGAGAGCAAGCGTAACTTCCATTGCTCGGAGGAGGTCAAAAAAGATTACAATTCAGGGTGCACCTTTGGAGGCAGGGCCACAAAAATAGGAAAAGGTAAAACTCAATCCTTTCTTGCTTGTTCTATTATTGTTAAAGCTTCTTATACCAAAACTAAAATTGTGTTATCATAAGTAATGACTTGCTTTTACTTTACTTTAAGTTGCTTTTACTAGTAACATCAAAGACAAACTGATTACTTATTTGTTTTTACCTAGTTTATTCATGTAGTGCTAAAATCATTGATATGGGGGGCAATCATGTTCAGTCGGGAAAGCTTGCAGAATCTGTTAAGCCAAGGGGATTGATATATAATTAGGTAGCAGAGATCACTGTTTTGGCTCTCAAAAACTGTAGTATTTTTGAACTAAAGAAGCACATTTTCTCTTTGAGGATAATAGACTTTCCTCCAAAATGGAGTGTTGGATGGAAATGAGACTAACAGCTTATTCACTTAAGATTTTGACAATCTCGATAATTCTGATATTATAAGTACTTGATATCTTTTGTAACACATAATATTTTTTGGCAAACTAACACACCATACTTTGCTCTTTTTTCACAATAGCATGTTTTCACAACCAAGATACATTCTTTGGCTTTTTTGTGTATGCAAGTCATATTTCCAGTGCTACATAAAATAGGTTCTAGAGATGACAAAACTGGCCAATATTTCTTATTAGTGGTCAACCTAAGAGATGAGAGATTTCAAGTGCTGGATTCGATGTAGACAATGGAGAAGCTCGAGCTCAAGTAATGCATGAACATGTTGATGGATGGAATAACGACCTTGTGGAAGGAACACTACAAGAATTCTAAGTGCATGAAGAATATTGACAATTTCAATGTTGTAGATATTGAGGTGCCAAAGCAAACCACCAAGTACAAACTTATCTACTTTTTTGCTCCTTTTATCATTCCTTTTATTGTTTTCGTAAGCTAGTTTTCTTAATAATGTACTGATGAATTGCTTTTTTTCGTACACCATAAGTTGCTTAAGTATTGGCATAAATTTCTTTTTTAAGTCAATTTTTGCTTTTTAGCTGGAACAATAAAAGTTGGTTAGTACTATTTGTTAAGTTGTTTGACAAATATTTTACTGATGACTTGCTTTTTTAATCCACTTAGTTTGCTTATTATTGGTTCATAAGTTGCTTTCTAACTGTAACAATCTAAGTTGCTTTAGTACTATTTTTCTAGTACATAAGTAATTACTGACTTGATATAAGTTGATTACTAAATATAAGTTGCTTTCTTACTACTAACTTACTTTATTACTACAACACAACTTACCTAATTTTGTGTTATAAGTTGTGTAGAGTTGTGGGATGGAGGGCAGCTTCCAAACTTAGCCAAAAAGAAATAGGCCCTATCAGGAAGATATTTAGCCACAAAATGGGTCACCCACAAAGAGAACAACATCAACTGGTGGCGCCTGCTCAAGATCAAATAGGTGCGCAAATAGAAATTGCCTACTCAACATAAAAATAATCAGTACTATATAGGCTACTTGGCATTCATTGCATGAGCTAGTTCATAATAGGAGGTTGATTTTTTTTGTTGCTTTCATCCCACAAAATAATCTTCAACAAAACACAAAAAGCAACTACAAGTCCAGAGACTCAGAAACAGCAGTATATATTAGATGTTCTGTAGTACATATTATGTAGATCATATCAGCAAGACAGCTCTCGCTCTCTCTCTCTCTAGGCAAGTAGTTACATTATGCTTATCGCTCTTACGTAAGGTGCACTTGCTTCTCCTCTTTTGTTGGATCTTGGAACCAGAAACCTCTTCTTCTTCAAACAACATTTAGTGGCTGACCTTGTAGGATTCCTCACACGACGAGTTGACCTGCCAATTCACCAACACCACTAGCACCTTCAGCCACATCACTGGGCACTATTTCGGCTGCTCTACATTTGCCGGTTGAGTGGCTGCACTTCTTCTCTTCCTTTTCTTTGACTTATTCAAGTTCATCAATTTCTTTTTGCATTGCGCGAAGATGTGAGGAAGGAATTGTGTATACATCATCCGAAGTACTAGCAAGCCTAGCACCTTTGCAAATAAGGCAGCCAGGTTAGCATACCTTATTGTATTCCATGAGTTCTCATCCAAACCATCTGTAGCACGCTGCTGTTCTGTGCTGATCGGGCTGACCAAAGCATTTACTCTGTTTTTCCAACTCAAAGATATATTGCTAGGATACCTCGTCAACACCACAATGTGAAAAGACCTTATGTGATAACATAGCATACCATCCCTCTGAAATTTGTAGCACATAGCTAACGCTTCTTCTTGTATGTTTGCGGTCACTATGTAGTCTCTAGTACCGTACAAAGGGGTCTCTAGTACCATACAAAGGGACACTGTAATTATCTGGAATAATCTTGTAGATAGATAAACACTCACTCTCTTACATTGTATTTGGAAATCATCTCAAATTCATACTAAAATCACCTAAATATTTTCCTAGTGTATGCAGCGAGAGCTGCTGCTCAATGGGGAAACTTGACACATCAGCAGTTCCAACTCCTCTATGTTGTACTCTTGCTGCTACTGAGCTACTAGGATCTTATCTTGCAGCTTGCTAGATCACTTCACAAAGTTGAGCATTGAGTTGTGGGGGTTCACATACCTTTTCAACACATCAGTTAATTCTTTCGCTCCTTTGTGTTGATTGGAGGAAGCAGAAGGAACACCCCATAAAATTGCCAGGGATCCATCTTTCCATGGTATCACATAGGTTATATAGGTATTGGTTATCAGAAACATCATGCTCATCTATCATATCAACCCACCTTTCCTCAAATTCCGCAGGAGTCAAACCACGATCGACACAATTTTTGAATTCTTCAAGCAATTCTGGCCTATTAGCTAAAAAATTGCCCAGCCTCTCTTGAGCCTTCTTTTTGATGTGCCAATGGCAGTTTCGATGAAGTATGCCTAGAGGTGGGAAAATCTGAAAATCAAAAAGTTAAATAAAAATGTAAAGCAACTTCCCTTCACAGAAAAAGCAACTCTTGTATATGGCATAAGCAACAAACAAGCCAAGTTGCCAATGTATGCTTCTGAAGTGATAAGTTGCGTACTAGCTAGTTTATACCTAGTACTTTCACATGCAATTAGCAGAGGAAGTTGCGTAGATTTCATGGGATCAATTGCTTTCTTATTTACATGTAATTTCACAAAGCAAGCAACTATAGCCATTTAGATAAGCAACTAATCAAGCAAGTTGCGTAGATTTCTATGATTAGTTGCTTATTTATTTTTTATCCACCCAAATGTAACTACTTAAGTTAAGAAACTTAACAAAGAAAGTTGTCTATTTCCTGACGTTTAGTTGCTTTTTCCTAAAGACAGATAATTTAGCAAATTACCTGATGAATTTCTTCCTTCATTGCTTTGTCCTAGTTTGTTATTGTGTTGAGAGAGGCCTTTCCATACATTGCTTCAAGGAATGCTTCAACTAGCCATACAAAATTCACTATCTTTTTGTTCCTTAGGACCCACAACCTAGCTGAATAGATTGTTCATTTCTGTTGATACCAATGAATGGGGCACACGGCATGTTGTACATATTATGATGTTGGTCGTATCAAATGAAACACAATCATGGTACAAAGTTCTGTATGTTGCCTTTGCTGCCCCCATCCACCCAAAACATGTTCTCAACCTTGTCATCTTCATCTAACTTGACCTTGAAGAAGAAACTAGGGTCTTTCTGTCGGAGGTCCGCAAAATAGGAAAATGTTTCAACCTTGTCATAGTCCAGTGTTCGGATCTTATACTAGACCTGAAGTTTCTTATGGATTTAGCTATGTAGGGAATATTTTGTGCACATCCATAAAACTCTGATATTATTTGCATCATTCGACCTGTTGTCACATTGCAGTCATGCGACACTTTCAGGAATTCCTTCTTTTCTCTAGGGATACCTTGATGCGATCTCAAGTAGAGGGTTTCTCAATAAGGGGGTGTTTATGCTCAGAAATAAAATAAATCACTTCCCACTTATTTTGTGTTAGCTTCACAACAATGCGAGCTTTGCAATTTATGTGCTTCATTTTATCCCTCTTTCTTTTTCTCCTTGGCCTATCTGAACCACTCTTCCTTCTACAAACATTAGTTGCTTGGCCCTCTAAACCATCTTCATCTATGTCTACCTCGAATTTTCTGGGATCAACATTGCAGTCACTTTTCGGCTTCTTACCCGTACCCTCTTTGTTGCAAACAAATTGTACCTTCTCTGTCTCAGTGGTGAATGCAGACCTCCTAGATGTATTAGTTCTTACAGAGAAACCATTCCTCAACGCGTATGCATTGTAATGCTTCCTTGCCCCCTCGAGTGTGTCAAACCGCAAAGAAACAAATGGCTCTTGAGATGTTGAAAGCACTTCTATCACATCAGCGTTACTAGCATTTCCAGTCACATCATTTTCCATTTTCTCCCCTGCCAAAGATGCCATGTTATGCTCAGTCACAGCCAACATATCACTTGCAATATGCGTGTGCTCAAAGTCTAATCTGATTACAGAAATAGTAGGGACCGCTATAGGTTCTAGGGACTCATCAATGCCCTCAACAATATTATCCATAGGCGGCTGGGTACGTTATAGAGGACCAAATAAAAAATCAGTATCATGGCCCATCCTTTTTGCATTTGCACTTGGCTGCATGATATCTTTATTTAGGTCTGGAGGAACCACTTTTGGGTCTAGCTCCATCATCTACAAGGATCCAACATAATAAGTTTGTTAAAACCAATTTTTCTGAAAAGCAACTCAGTACACAAAAATAAGCAACTCATACTACTCATAACAGGCAACTCAGTATAGCAAAATAAGCAAATACACCAAACAACATGATACAATTTAACACCACAGTTTATAGCACGATAATGATCTATATACCACAGGAAATAAAGTACACATAATAGGCAACTTTAAGCATAGACAATAAGCAACCTCATTCAATGATATGAAGCAAGTTCCTAGTATAAGTACAGCAAAATGGCCACAAGTTCTCCAAAACTTTTTTGTTGTTTACTGTTGTATTACCACAGATTATAAAAAAGTGGAAAATAAAAGCATACATGTATTTGCTTTTTTCCTAAATAATGCTTGCTCACGTCTTGTTTCTTGTCACACATGCAGATTCTACTATGCTTCATGGCAAAATCAGTGGGGTTTCAGTGAATACATGTAGATAAAGCTTACAAGGGAAAAGAATCACATTAGCAAACCATCAGGATAAGCAACAACTGCCTTAAGTTTGTTCATACCAACACTATGAAGTCTGAGTACAGGAGTAGGCAACTTTGGTCTCAAAGTTGCTGTGACGAATGGCTTGTTATGTTTTAAGTTACTTGTAATTTGTAGTTTTTTTCTATAATCTAGTCCCATATCGAATTGCTATCTAGAATTGTTGATTGGTACATGTATGGGGGGAGGAAGGAGGGGTTACTGCTCTCAGATCTAGGATCTAAGATCAGTACATGATTTTAGAACACACAAAATCTTGTTGATGTAGTAATTGCTTAGTAGACAAATGCATATGTTTTCTATAGGATTTACTTCGTAGTCTTGAAAGAATTATATGATGAAATTTTGGGTTTGTTGCTCCTCTGCTGTTGTTCTCGTGCGACCTAAGATTGAAGAAGGTCGTCCTCTATTGCTATATTTGGATGAGAGGCAATTTTGGGAGAAAAAAAGGGGTGGGAAGGATGATGGGCCACATGAGGCAGGCCGCAGGCCCAGCAAACACAGCACCTGCTTGATTGTGCAAACGTGCACTCGAAGAAGCTCGCGGAGTGGAAACAGGGGGAGACGCACGGGACAGGGAAACAAGGGGCAGGGGAGCAAGGGGGCGGGATGATTTACCGTTTAGCTTGGGTTGTGCAGGAGACGCTCAACTGGTACTCACGTCCATTGTTTAATCAAGCATTTATTCTATTTGTGGAACCACATAGCCTTTCGGAAATGTGGGACCCAATGACAGGGAAAATGATCGAGTGTGCTTTCTCTCGCTGCTATTTTTGAATTTTGAATTATTTATTTATACCGGTATACAAATAAATTGAAATTAGGCGCACAGCAGCAGCGTGCATAACCTCAGGAGGCAGGTGAGGATGTGGTGCGCGGCCTGCTGGCAACGGCGTGCATGTAGCACCTGTCTTCAGATCCCGGGTAAAATAAACTGTCCTTTGCTCCAACATCTGAAATAATCACAGCTGCTATGGCCAAATAAACTACAACAAATGAAACTTTAAGATTCCTAGCCCAACCATACATGAGACACAGAACAAGATCGAGTGCAAAGCTTCATTATAAATCTATCGCTCTGTTAGCATTTCACGTAGGACATCCAAAATCAGGATATCCAAATACAAACAAGATATATGGAAGCAGACAAACATAACACAACATATAAATCAATATGCTCCTAAATTGAAAGATGCTATGTACAACCGTGTCAAACATGAATTTCCTATTTGTCACGAACTAGATAAACACATAATCAAATATAAGAATCATCGCCTCACCGTCGCAGACCCATTCTCAAAAGCTGGCAAAGACTGTACTCTTCCACAAAGCACAACGATGCCAAACAAAACACACAAACTACACAGATTAGAGAAGCTGATGGCGGAGCTGCTGGTTCTCCCTTCTTAGTTGCTGCACTTCCTTTGTCAGGCCTTCCAGCTTCTCTAGGACCAAGTTCAAAACTCCGGACGTTTCCATCTGCTTATCGTGGAAAGGTTCATTATGTTAAGATAGAATTTATTAAACCTAACTAGGACAATTGAAAAAGAAAAGGCCCCTAAAGCAGACTAGCCTAAATTTTATGTTAGGCATCATGGTAGCTAAACAACACTACTAAGTAAATTTTCTTTGCCATGAACTCATGTGGTAATAGCAATTGTATCAAAGAAACATAAACAAGTTGCAATCTTTTCAAAAAAATAAAAACAAAAGCAATTGTGGACAGTTTTTTCCATACTTATATGGCCCTCCTCATCGAGGTCCTTATCTATCCTCACGCCTCACACATTCTTTCTCCAAAAACAATCCTGCTTTAGTGTTCAGAGAGAGAACAATCCTCATGCAGTTTAGTCCAAATGCTACTGTATAGAACGGCAAACACCGGTGAGCTAATCACTGGCATAGCACAAATGAGCCAGGACAGGGTACCGACCTTGCCTCTTGCCACCAGCTGGCCAAGGTGAAGCTGCTCGAACTGTGCTAAACACCTTAACCTTCTCGACAATTGCCATATGGTTGTATAAGTACGTCACAACGCATTAGCGTTCACGATGATCAAATTGTCCAAATATCAGTTAAAGTTTTTCTTTTACTTGGTGTGCGCTGTTCAGGCACATGTGGTGATGATGATGATGATTATGATAACACTAGATGTCATGGGCCTGGACCAGACCCATTAGAAGGCACGCAAGGGCAGCAGATCTCCAATCAAAGATAGTAATTTATTAACTTCAGTTTAGTTTAGATTGGTTCCCTTTAAATTAGGGATAGCTAAGATTGATTTTTTTTGGAGATAAGATTAGATAAAATTGCTTCCCTTTCGATTAGATTTAGTTGGGCAGAGAGGAGTCTAGGCGCATCTATTTCATTAAGCAAAGAATAATCAAAGACTCCAGTCATCCTATCTTCCTGAACAAGGCCTCAGAGCTATTGCATATGGCATAGGGGAAGAGCTACCGCTCATCCGACCAGGGACAAGTGCCTGAACTTCAATCTTCGGACCCTTATCGAAGGGTACAATAAGTGACATAACACCAGGCTTGCATGACCTTGGGTGGTCCTAGAGCTGTTACAGTTCACGTGCTAGCTCACTGATCCTAGATGACTAATCAATTGGTTTCCACTGGCAGTATACCCCTCATAATCTAAGAAACTGATATTTCTGGCAAGTCGACCATAAGGAGGAATATAATACGTGAAGGTAGCGAAGAAAATCCTAGCTTGGCTGGGGGAAGAAACTAAAAAACAGCAGCTTGTTTGTACAATCCCTCATGCTAATGCCTCTTTTCACACCATCTAGGTCACTTCACCAGACACCAAGCTTATTAAGCAGGTATTGCATGGTAATGGAGCAGATCAGATAGCCAAATAGGTGCTGGCCATTGACAACAGGAAAGAACAAGGCCACAAAGCAACTACATCAAACAGACCCTAGAAATTTCTTACCTCCTGCATGTGAAATTGTCTTAGAAGTTCAATGTGGAGATTTCTCACATCTTCATGGATGGACTTGTGAACAGACCCTAGAGATTCCTCAAGCATGCGCTGAACATACTGCAGGGAGAAGGAAGAAGCTCCCTGTTGATCAGCTGACAAACCTGAAGCTGGCAGTTGTGGTGGCACTCCCCCCTAATAAAATTAATGTATAGCCACTCCATTAGTAAATTGTGGTGTTCACACTTTTAAGTCAGACAAGTAAACAAGTAATTCTTACGTTGCTTGCTAGAAGGCTTTCAGATGAAGAGGTAGTTGCTGCCTCTTGTCTTGATAATAGACTATCGTGCAGTTCATCTTTTGTTTCTGCTCCTGTCTTCTTTGATTTTGGTGAACCAAATGCTGAAGCTAATCCTTCACTAAAAACAGAGGATGTGCTCATTCTATCAGTAAAGGTTGAGGGTTTCCATGAAGAATTGGATTGTGCTGCTCCTGGCAGATCAGTATTCACTGATGGCACAGTCTTGGACATAAAGGATGAGGAAACTGAACTCTGAAGGCTAGCAGATGATGTCTCTACAGAAGAGTGCGCATTGCTCAAGATGCCCTTGTTTTGTAGGTTCATCAAAATGTTACTTGTTAGAGAACCTTTCAATGAGAGACTGGTCATTGAAGCTGATTCTTGTAAACCTGCAAATGCCAAGCTGCCAGTCTGAAATGCTGATGCCCCAAAGCGTGAGATTTGTTGACGATGTGTTAGCCTATCTGGCAATGCATTTGCAGTTGATGTCTCCGGTGAAGAGATCGATGGTTCACTCTTCCAGGATGGCATGGGTGTAGTACTCGCAGATGAGGCATCATCCTGCACAACAAAGTAAAGAATGCTTGATGGATCATCCTGCCATGACAAAGACATATTAAAATAATAATATATAGATTATCCAAGAAGAAACCAAAATAAATCAAGGAACCTGTCTTGAATTGGAAATAGACTTCCAATCTGAGATTGGATGTGGCTCATTGTTGCCTTCCATATACGGGAACTTCCTAGTTCCTGACAATTTCTTCTCTCCAGGTTTATTATCTTTTTTTGTTTCATCACTCCCATGCTCATCCCACCAGCTGTTGCTGGATGGTGTGAAAGGCTGGACATCAACAAGTGGAGAAAACACATCCATATCATCCTTTACATTGAAGTTACCACGAGGAGCCTGTAGCTTTAATAATGGTCCACCAGACAATGGACGAGCCCTATATGGAGTTTCCTCTGCAGTAGAAGAGTTTGAAGTAGAAAGAAATCCACTTGTATTCGCTGTCAAAGAAGAGCGAAGACTCGGAACACCTGCTCCAGAAGGAAAAGTTGAAGGTGTTGCTGAAGGCAAGGGATCTGGCATAAGAATAGAATCTTCACTAGATCCCCCCAGAAGGGCAACTTCAGAAGAACTGTTCTCGTTAACAATCACGGGCTTTGACCGTTGCCAACACAAACTTGTCACAGCCTGATGAGTAATGTAAATTCAGAAATGTTAAAGAACACAAAAGAGCAGATATAAGAATACTTGTGAGACAGTTTTACATCAAGGCCCATATAAGTTCTTTAAACCTTGTTTAACTAGGAAGTTATCAGGTTAACATAATACAGCCTAGGCAAAATGAAATGCAAAAAATTCTGTGCAAGGCAATACCTCATTGCAAAGTTTGTCAACCTCACTAATAATACTCCCAACATTGAGTACACCAGAACAAAATAACACATTACAATTTGCAAAACATGTTAATACAGTTTTAGAAATAACATTTAAGTATGGACTAAGCAGCAGGTAGAAAGACTAACTTGTTCATGTTAAGTTTATGAAATTTTACTACAGTAACAAATTCCCCATCCCTCAGCTAAATACAGTTTCATCCTCTCCTACAGGTCTCTAACTATAGTAGGAATTAGATCAGTTAGTAATGTAATGATGAAAATACCTCAACATTATAACAAGAGACAGGCTTTTGTAGATCATTCAAAACCAAAAATAGAAGTTCCAGTCATACTTGAACTAACTACTACTGGTATCAGCAAACACCTGTGGCTGCACTGATAAAAATATTGAATAGTGGAAATTGGCATACTTTTATATAAGTGGAAGTCCCATACCAAGATGTATACAAATTCACTATACAAACTACCAGAGAACAGCATTATTTGTAAGTCAACAATATTTTGCGGACAACAATGAGGGAAAAGAGAAACATAGCTTTCCACCTCTGAGCTATTGTATGCACGAAGAATTGTCAATGGCTGTGGTTTCCCCCGAACATCATAGAATACCACACGCCCACTATTTGTGCCTGCTGCCAATATGGTACCATCATCGTTGTATGCCAATGATGAGAAAGGGGCCTCATGAGGAATAGTGTGTGTTGCTCTTCTTGAACCAGCATCAAGTGTGTATAACTTCTTGTCCAGGCCAACAGTAGCAATTATCTACAAGGACAAAACATGGTAAACCTTATTTAAGGCAAGTAAATAATCAGACATAAAAGACTAACCATATTTACTAAAAGAAACCTTGTCACTGGAGGGTGACATACAAACACCACTTGTGGGTGCAGAATGTTGCTTCAGCCATGAGACCTGCACAAGGCATTAGTCAATTCAAGAATAGCACTAGAAAACACGATAGTAGAGCTGGCCAGCACAGCAAGTCATAAACAGCATGGATAGTTCATACAACTGATCTCAAAAATTTCTGAAACTAACCATGTGAACCAGCAATTGTCTGAACAGATTAAAGGTTCTCTCTCAATTAACATAACACAATTACAGCTGCTCGCAATGCAAAATGAACAACTTTGAAAGATCTCAGATCATTAAAATAGAATAATCCACTTGAGCAAGTATTTTTACTAAGTTCAGTCAACAATAATTAATTTAGTCTCAGCTGTACTAAATACTAGAGATCCTTGGTGTATCTGCATCTGTTTTGGCTCAAATCTCAATTTTAAACTTCAAATGAAGCAAAAGCATGTCCAGACTTTCTCCAAAAATGAAGGGAATCCCCCGAAGAAGATACAACAAGCATAGATTTCTCTATCATCATCATCATCATCACGAAAGACAGACTGAGAAGCAAGGTGAGCATGAACTGCACATTCCTTTTTCTTTAGAAATAAGGTGATTGAAGGGTAAGAAAGGAAAAATGATTTATAATACACATTGTCAGCAAACACACTTTCAAAGTTTAAAGGGGATGCTGAACTTAACTTTCCATATCACCTATACAACATGCTATTTTCAAAGTAGCATTCTATGTTAGCATTAAATATATAAAAATGGAATAACTCATGTCATAAGGTGCCACTAGAATAACAGGTTAGACCTAACTAGCTCCCATGTAATATTGGTACCTTTGGAGTCCTCGCAGTTGTATCCCAAAGATGCACAGAACCATCATCTCCTGCTGTCACCAATATATGCCTACTATTACGTGAATAATCAAGCACTCTCAAAACCTGGCCTTACAGAAAGAATACAACCAAACTAAAGTCAGAAGGAAAATTTCCAGAATCCCAGTAAAGTTAGAACCTACTATGAGGCATGGCCATTTACAAAGATATAAAGAAAGTAAATCAATTTACCTGTCCATTTGGATCACCGAGTTCAGCAGCACGTGCTCCAGAAGCAAGATTGTGAAGAATGAGATCCCCCTTCATGCTGATTGATGCCAGATGTTCATCTTTGCAGTTATACATTACACCAGTAATCGTGTCAGTGTGACCACTTAGCCATTTGATACATCTCTTCCGCTGCAAATCCCATATCCTAACAATATGGCCACTCCCACCAGAGCAAAGATATCGAGAACCTTTGTTGCTAAAACTGATGGAATATATGCATTCCTGACAAGAAAATATAGTTTGTTAAGTTTAGCCACAGGCTCATAATTAGGAAATAAAAAATTAAAGATGTTATCGGTTAATTATCGAGTAGTTAAAGGTAGCTGGATGTCAGGGGGCACAGAAAAAGGAAGAACAGAAAGCTCACTGCCATATGTGCAAGTTAGAGAGGTGCAAGATAGAAAATTGTAGAGCATGATAAAGTATTATTAAGCTTTATAGTGAAGTTTTTGTAGAGTAAGAGGCTACACAGTTTAAATAAGCAAACATGCTTTTAAATTCATATTAGGGGTATACGATAGAACAAGCCAGCAAAACAAACCATACTATGAAAAATATCAGCGTAAGTTTGGTTGTTGCATTGCTGCCACAGCAAACAATAAATCTATAAAAGTTACCAAAATTCAAATGACCTTAGGGTTATCTGAGTACACCAATTAATTGTGTTACCAAACTGCTCGTTTAAAGCAAAGACAAGATACCATGTAACAACATCAATGGACAGGGAAATGAAATTGCAGGTGTGCCATACAAATAGAAACAAATTACCCATAGAATGTTACATCAAAATGAGAACCGCATGCGTGACTGCCAGGCAAAAGATGTGAGCACAAAATCATAAGAATGCACTGATACCTCTATGTCATCGCCACGATCAACAGTTGATGTCGGTAGCTGTCCTACATTTTGACCCTTTTTATGCCACAATGAGATCTTTTTATCATCGCCAGCACTTGCTACGATAAGATCTGCAGGTTTAAGAAAGAAATGAAGGTGGTGCTATGACTTAAGTAGCAGCTGATTATGCAATGAAATTATGGAACCATTTCAATTAAGATAATGAGTTTAACTTCTTGTAGAAAAAGCTAGTCAGTTTAGGAAACGCATCATTGAACTCAAGATGACTTAACGGATATTGAACCAAAATAAATAAAAAGAAGAACAGCTTCATAACTTTTAATAGATATCTTGTTTTCCACTAATATGCATTATGTGCACTTCACTGAGATTCGAAATTTCAATATGCAACAAAATAAGGCATAAAGAAAAGGCACTGTTACTTGCCAATCTCCTACTGTACAACATGAAAAATAAATAACATTTTTCATAGGAAGACTAGAGGTTAACCTTTTAGTTTGATTGCTCAAGGTTGTATTGCAAGTAACTCCACAAGAGTTAACAGGATAACTTGCCAAATCAACATTGCAGGGCATAGTTTTGCTAAGCAACCAATAATATACCATGTCAAGGACCTTATCTGGGGACCTCCAAACTCAGCTGAAAACCAACAGAAGTGGAAGCTCCTCCAAATGTGACTTCTTGGGTTTTAACGTATAAGGACGCTGAAGTACCTGTCCACTAGCTTTTTACAGAAGCTAGCTTCTGAAGGACGATAAGCCCTCTCAAACAGGACCTAGGGATTACATGGAGCTGAAAGGTAGGGATTACATGGAGCTATTAAAGAATTGCAGTGCTAAGGAACCACTAGCACAACCCAAATCCACGTGCATAGTAATGCAAAATTCAAGGTCTATGTAGCAAGCGAAAGTGATATGAAACTGTTGACTAGCTCGCACAAGAACAGAAAATAGTATTTCTTTTTCTATAATTACTCTAAACATACATAAAAAAGCAGCAGATAGAAATAGCATGTGTATTTGAATATAATATGTATTTCAACACGACTCTGTTGCTGCGTATATCATGAGGCGCGACAGACTTGATACCATTTCTTCGACAGTTATTGTCTATGCGAAAATAGAGCTCTGACAAACTACGAAATTACTGTGAGCAAACGGAATAGATCCATTCATCAATGTTAATAACTGTAATATGAGACGACGAAAACCGGATCGAAGCCCTAGCTGGCATTGGGAGATATTCGCGTAGGCGACGCAAAGCAAGCGAATTGGGGAGATCTGAGAAGGCGGGGGAAGGGCAGTGAGCGAGCGAGCGAGCGAGAGAGTCGGTTACTGACTGGTGTGGTTCCACTTGACGGCGTTGACGGGGCGCCCGGGGGCGGGCGCGTAGGCGAGGACGCAGGGGTCGCCGGACTCGACCGTGACGTCGAAGAGCTTCACCGTGTCGCCGCCGCACGTCGCCAGCAGCGGCGCCGCCGGATCCACGAACCCCATCGGATCCGGGCCCCGAGGTGGAGAGGGGAGATGGCGGCGATTTGCGGATTTAGGGTTCGGGTTTGGGGCCGGCTCGCGGGGGGTTTGGCGTTGGTGGCGAGGTGGGTGCGGCTGCTGCGGAAGAAGGAGGAGGAAATTTGAAAATTGAAATGGTTTTTGTTGAACTGAACCGGTTGGTGACGTTGGGGATGGGATCTGGGACTGAGCGGCGGCTGCTCGCTAGTGTGCCTTCCAAGGTTCCCTGCCGGCTGCCACGGTGGAGCCGGCTGGTGTTTCTTCTTTGGAAATTGCTTTTTTTATATATCTTCTTTGGAAATTGCTAGTACTCGGTCCACCGAAAATCTGACCAAGCTTGGCCATTACATTAGTTTTGAAATTTATTTTTTTACTTTTGTAAGAGTCTAATACTTTTAGTTATCTTACTGTTCAATACAGATTTAGAGGCTCACGCCCAAAATCATGAGGTGAAACGGACCTGTTCGCACGAAAATCGATCCACGGAACACCTAGGTAAATATCGCACTTTCGTGTACGACGAACGATTGCTTTTCAACGCAAAGCAACAAAGGTTTGTAACTGGCGCACTTTCGTGACGACGGACAACTGCTTTCTAAGCAAAGCAACAAAGATCTTCTTGCTTTCGTGAAGAAGAACCGATCGTTTTTCAGTGCAAAACGATAAAGATCTAAACTAGAACGAAAAGGTAAACTAGAAGATAAAAGTAGATTGATTTTGATATGTCGATCGTTGAATGTTATCAATCGGCCGTCACCATTTACATATTTATAAGGCGGCTGGTCTTCCCGTAGGAGATCGGGACTCCCGATCCTCACTGAATACAGATATATAACTTTCCTTTCCTAATGTAATGTGACCATCATGATCAGGACTCCTCCTTGTGTACGAGATACCCTTTCATATAAACCGAATACCTTTCCGAATCCAAGATTAACCCTTCTTTCGTGACCACCCGTGGTTTCTTGTCTTCCAAGTCGAAGTCTCTAGCGTGGGATAAGTCTTGGAAGTAGATGACTCGTCGTATCAACCCATCCGTGGATCAACTCGGTAGCGCCATGACTTGGTTCTGCTAAGAAGGACTCGGCTCCAGCCACTCGGAATCTGGCTTGGACCTTCTCGGGGACTCGGGTACTCGGGAACACCAGTACTCAGGGTCGCTAGTGGGAACACCAGTACTCGGGAACGCGAGTACTCGGTACTCGGGCGCGCTGGTGCTCGGGAACACCAGTACTCGGTACTCAGGGGCGCTGGTGCTCGGGGATGCCAGTGTTCGGTACTCGGGGACGTGAGCACTCGGCATCACGGGTACTCGGGTTGCAAGCACTTGGGCCCGCCAATGCTTGGTGCCCGGAGGTACTGCTCGTTACTTGATGGCGTAAGTCACCCGGTGCTGAAATAGTCAAGCCTGCATTACGAGTTTAACACTAAATCTACAGCTTGTTAGTCCATTATCTTAACCTCCGATGGCAAAATTAATTTGGCCAACTGAATAAATCTCAAAGCCAAATTATGCTATAAACAGACCGTTTCCTTGTTCTGTGGTGGAGCAGTCGGTTCTTTTAGCAAGTTTTGCTTACCCCATATGTTTTTTCTGTTTTAGGCAGAGTATGGTGAATAAAAGTTAGATCAGATCCGCATATGAGAGTTTGTAGCATGTTATTTGGTTGGTAGGAGTATTTCTGGGCTTGGACGAAGAACGATAAATGTTACTACCGTGTGTAAAATTACCAAAATACACTTGAACAAAATAGCATGAGTTATTAGAGTGGGCGTAAGACTTCTTTGCAACACGGAAATTATATAGTAATGAAACCGTGACTCTACAGAATTTCGAAATAGAGCAATTGTTATAAAGCGTTCGGGTGCTCTATATGAATTTTTTCAAGAATTTAAAGAGAGAAAATGCATGCCAAATAAAAAAATTCAATGAGAATTTCCTAGGAGCCTTAAAAGGTCATTCCTTCAAAATTCCTCCAAAATCCTTAATTCAAAGGAAAGCCTTAAATTTTCAAAATTTTGAAATAAGGGAAGGATTTGGCAAGGTCGTGCATATGTGGCTATTGGCTTATATATGACGTTGAAATTAGTATGAATATATTGTACATTTTTATATATCAGCTTGATCTTTTGGGTAAATTGATTGGTACATGAAACTCAATATGGTATCACAGCCAGATAGATCTCGAGTTCAAGACTTGGATTGACGTAATTTATAATAAATAATTGATACATACCACTTTTAGTCCATATCTTACGCATGAGGATGCGTAGATTAGAGAGGAGTATCAAAGTTTGGGTATGATAAATGACAAAAAAAAATCAGCAGATTGACCTTTTGGGTGAACCATTCAAGTGGACATGGCCTATATCATCTAATTTCTATGGTTCATGGATAATCTTATCACTCCCTCTAGTTTTCTAAAACTCGATTTTGGACATCCTATCACGGTCTATAAAATGGAACTTTGGTCACTAAATCTATTGTATTTTATTTGTAAGCACCGATAATGTTATAATCTTTTTGATACAAATCTACGCATATAATTTTCATAGGTTCCATCAAAATCTACACATATGTGGAAAACCAAAAATATTATACACTGCTAGCTAATTCTCGGTCTACTTAGAGTCGTTTAAATATCAGTTGATTTAGTTACACGTTTGTGCAATTTTAGGATCGAATATGTGCAACGTAGACTGAGCCCCAAATTCAATGCATGGGTGGATTTTGTTTTTGTACAGGTCTTTTTTTTTCATTTTTCTTTGTGGCCGTCCTCCTCGTCGACTAAGGTTAAAGGAAAACTTAGTCGACTGAAAGCCTAGACGTCCAATGTATTTTTTTCTAAACTAGCTATCAGTGCATGCAATATTTTTTAGAGAACTGTGGCGAGCCTCTAGCTCCATTACGAACAACGAAACCAACACTAGTATAGAACAGGTCTTTTAAGACCCCTCGTCGCACACGGTTGGCCGAAACTCGTCACCAATGTGAACATCGCGAACGGTCAGCATTTCAGGCCCGTGTGTGATGTGCCACGGCAAACTGGGCCGTGTGCGATGTGAGGCACATCGCACACGGTTTTTTCTGAAAAACCGTATGAGCAACATCGCACACGGTTATTTGCTCTGATATCAGTTTGAGCCCAGGGTTATTTTGTTTTTGTCTTTTAGTTAAAGAAACATAAAATGCATGAATATAACACGAATAGTAGATATGTAATGCAGGGATTTTTTTCTAAATTTTATTAAATGGACATTGAGAATTTAAAGCAAACAGTCCTGGTATTCATTAATTCATACCTCAAGAAGGTAGATCCTTCTTAGTAGTACACCAGGAACTTGACACACATACTTTGATTTATAGGACTCTTACACACTGACTGACTCTCACACTTGACTCGTAAGATCGAGTCTTATTTAGGATACATAGGACTCTTACTACTACACAATTAGGCTACACTTGATGGAATGGAGTGGAGTGGAGTGGAGTGGTCTATGAAGCGATGGTCTGCGAAGCGATGTCCTCCTGAGCTTCTCTTGTCCTCCTTTTATAGAGGCTCGCCACTTTCAGGTTGGTGATAAGCATGGACGTCATTTTCAGTCTTAGTGTTGACAACAGTAACTTGATAAAGTTTATTCCATCAGGTATAGTGCAGATTCTTTCTGCAATAGTAACTTGATTGCCGATCCCATCTGTAGCAGTAATTTGATAAAGTTTATTCCATCAGGAATAGTGATTGGGTCACCTTTTGAAGTGACAGGATATTCTTCTTTCATGCAATGATTCCCTTGACGTTACTAATTTCTTCATCTGTGATCATTGAAATATTGCATCAATCTCATCTGGCTGGTAAGTTTCATACTAGGCTATTAGCTTGCGGTAATCTTTTCTAATTGAGGAGTTTTCACCATAATCAGGTTTTATGATTCGTCCGGCACCTTTACCGGATATTCGATATGGTACCTCGGGAGGCCCTCCAGCAAAGATCTTCATGATTTTGTTCTGGAAAACCATTTGATAGTTTGGATCAAGGAAGATGCTGTCTTCAAGCTCCATGGCTTCTCTGAACCATCGCCAATTATCATGATTTGTCTCTTTGAAGAATAACTCTTTTATTTCTCTAGATAAATATCCTATCTTCATTAGAGGAAAACGGAAGTTTCCTTTGGTAATGAAGACATCATGTATTGCAGGTCTTGTTGGCACTGTGAACTTTGGAAGATGAGAGTAGAAAGTAATTTTGAATTTTCCCTTGAAGTGTGCCATTTTCTTGCAGACTTCTTTGATTGCAATTCCAAGATCAGACTAAAGAATCTAATCTAATGCGCCGTATACTTCATGTAGTAGACCATGATCTAAAATGGTTTGGAGTGAAAGGAATTCATGGCCTTCGGTTTCAAGGTTCTTGAAATTTTTGAGATCTATGTTGGCTCTCAATATTGTATATCTATGGTATGGTTGAATAAAACTCTTATCATCTAAGTGGAGGATTGGAAATGTTTGGACATTCACTCTGATGCCTGGGTTGATCTCTTTTCCCTCATATAAGTCGAGGAAATAATCTTGGAAGGAAAAGAATATTAACATTTGTCTTTGTTTATATTTGTCCCAGATGATATTTTGAATATCTTGTGACGGAGGGATCCCCTCCGGATAGGCCCAGGGCAGGGAGTCGGCCCATTAGGCCCAGGGTGTCCCATGGAGGTCCACGCTAGGAGGCCCACTCGGCGAACGATCCGCATGAAACCTACTCGGTAGTAACGTCTGGGTGTCATCAAGACCGGGCGTTACGAGGACATTAAGGAAGATGTTGCATGGAGAATTAAGTAGAGTTATGGCATACATTAAGTACGTCGTTACTGTAACCCGGCCGACTGGCCGAGTCGGTACATATAAAGCCTAGCCTTGCCGGCCCTATATAAGGCAAGGCTAGGGCACCCACGCGAGAGAGAGACTTAGTTTCTTCTTCATCTAAACAAGAACATCAACCACCATTTCTGTAATTCTCCTCACACAAGACCAGGAAGATATTCAGCAGGAGTAGGGTATTACCTCTTCCATAGATGGCCTGAACCTGGGTAAATTGCTTGTGTGAACCGCCCTTGGATCATCCTCTTGCGTCCCCAATCCTACATAAAAATGAGTATTGCCGCGAAATCCCCGCGACAGTTGGCGCGCCAGGTAGGGAATGCGCATGCTGGAGCTATGATCCGGGCGGGATCTCCTCTGGCCACCAGCGGCAGGCTCGTGACCGACGCCACGCCGCTGCACTCTGCATCCGCCGATCTCCCTGAAGGTACGAAGCTTTCCTTCGGGAGCCTGCACTTCATGGCTGATGCCTTCGGCCAACTAAGCCTCCAGGATCCGGTTCCCCGTTCTACGGCGGAGCCGATGCCCAGACATTCCCTAGGATCTCCATCTGCCCCGTGCGACGGTGAGACGTTTTCACAGCTCGTCGGCATGGTTGGCTCTGACTCCCTCCTGCCCGTCTTGGATTCCGTATTCGACGGGTACGAGAGCTCGCATAGCTGTGCCTCCACGGCCGAGGTATACATAGTTGCGCCCAGCACCACCGACATCGTGGGCACGTTAGGCGCAACGGCTAGGGCGATGGACGAGCTCTTGCGCATGCCCATAGCTAGCCAGACGGAAGCTGAGAGAGCCATGGAGGCATCTCGGCAGGCCATCCTGGTCAAGCGGGATCGTGTCAATCAATAGAGAGCAGCTCTTGAGGCGCGAGAATGTGAGTACGATGAGGCTATGGCTCACGGGTCCCACCGGTGCTCATGCCGGCACACTTCGTCAGCTGTTCGAAGGAGCCGCGTCGTCCGCGATTCCCTCTTGGGACGAGAGTAGGATGGTGTTCCGATTTACCAAACTCCGTCTCAAAACCTCATCGCGGCTGCCGCGCTGGCCGACTCACTCCCATCCCCAGCGGATGGCCCTGCGGCAGAAACCTACGCCGAGTCGTCACCCTGATGAAGATGACGGTAGAGCAGCAGAACGAGGCCACTTCAGCACGCGACCGGCTGGCCTCCAGGTCTGCGCGGAGCCAGCCCTCAGCGGCTCCGAGTCGCCCTATTACTATAGGCTCGTCACAACCGAGTCGCTCCAGCAACTGACGTCCCGATGCCCGCGAGGAGATCAACCGGATCCATGCGGAGCGGTGTTGTGCTGGCTCCCTCCGTGGTCGGGCTGACAGCGCCCGCGACGCGTGGGATGACCTCGAGGGAATTCATGCGTTCCGGGCGCGGGCCGAGCGTCATGGCGCCGAGGACAATCAGCTGAGTGGCTCGACCTCCATCGGCCCGCTGTGCTTTAGCCGGCGGATCCGCTCCGAGCCATTTCCAAGCCGGTTCCGGATCGCCAATGGCATTGACAAGTACGACGGCACTGCCAAGCCGAAAATTTGGCTTGCCGACTATCTTGTCGCATGCAACATCGGTGGGGGCAACGAGCGTGTCGCCCTCCGCAGTCTCCCCCTGATGCTTGAAGGCTCGGTGCGGGCATGGCTTAACAGCCTGCCCGAAAACAGCATCTACGATTGGAGGGACCTCCAGGAGGCTTTCGTCAAAAACTTTGAGGGCACGTACAAGCGTCCCGGGAACGCGCAAGACCTTTGGCTTTGCGTCCAGGAGAAAGGGGAGTCGGTCCGAGACTACATTCAGCGCTGGACTCGGCTCCGCAACTCCATCGAGGACGTCTCTGAGACACAGGCCATTTAGGCCTTCTCTCAGGGAGTCAAATATGAGCTCTTGAAGCATAAGTTGGCCAGGTCTAACATTCAGACCATGGGCCGACTCATGGAAGTCGCCAGCAAATATGCGACTGGCGAGGAGGCTATGCGTTATGAGGACAAGGGCAAGTTGAAAGCTGAGTCCTCAGGTCGCAAAGTCCACGCCGACTCGAGTCGAAAGCGTGGCGACAACCGCCCTCAGAAGCACAAAGCTAACGGCAGAGATGGAGTTAGCGGGGCCGACTTGGTTGCGGCCGCTGAACACGGCACACAGCGCGGTGATGGCGGCCAAAAGAAGGAACGCCCTTGGCAGCAACGCAAGGCGCCAAAGCTCACCTTCGAGGAAATCCTCGACAAGCCCTGCTCCTTCCATAGCACCCCCGACTACCAGGCGGGTCATTCGACCAGGGAATGCAGCTTCTTAAAGCGCCTCCGGGAAGAGAAGCAACCCGTTTTTGATGCTGATGGTGCGGGTGGCCCTGCTGTGGGTAGCGGCGCCCCGCAATATCCCCTGTAGAGGGGCGTCCTCATGATCTTCCAGGGATCCGATTCCGAAAGGAATCGGAAGCTGTGGTACGCGAAGTGAACGCGACCGTGCCTGCAGTTCCCCAGTGGCTGGACTGGTCTGAAGTGCCAGTCGGTTTTGACCGGCTCGACCACCCGGACCGCGTCCCGCATCCGGGCAAGCACCCTCTGGTGGTGGATCCGCAGGTCGGCGGTTTCAAGCTTTGCAAATTCCTTATGGATGGCGGTAGCAGCATCAACATCATCTTCATGGACACCCTGAAGAAGATGCAAATCTTGAAGTCCCAGCTTCGTCCCAGTAGCACTACCTTTCACGGGATAGTGCCAGGGAAGTGTGCTAAACCACTGGGCCAGGTCTCCCTGGAGGTGGTGTTTGGTGACCTGAACAACTTCCGGGTCGAAACCCTGACCTTCGAAGTTGTCGACTTCAAGAGCACCTACCACGCCATCTTCGGCCGCCCGGCTTACGCCAAATTCATGGCTAGGCCGTGCTACGTCTACCTCAAGTTGAAGATGCCGGGTCCCAAGGGGGTCATCACCATCACTGGCGACTTCGAGCGCTCCAACGAGTGCGACATTGCCAGTGCAGACATAGCCGAGTCCCTGATCGCAGCTGAGGAGTTGGGAGGCATCAAGAGGGCTGTCGACCTCGAGCAGACTCCACCAAGCAAGAAGGCGGTAACCGAGTCCGCTTTCTAGTCGGCCAAGAACACTAAGAGTGTCTAGGTCCACCCTGATGACCTGTCCAAGACGGTCCAAATCGGGTCCGACCTCGAGGCCAAATAGGAAGGCGCGCTCGTTGACTTCCTTCGTGAGAATTGGAACATCTTCGCATGGAAGCCAGCTGACATGCCAGGTGTTCCACGAAAGTTCGCCGAGCACTCCCTCAACATCGCCAAAGATGCGAAGCTGGTCAAACAGTCTCTTCGTCGCTTTGTCGAAGACAGGCGTAAAGCCATCAGAGAAGAGATCGCCCGACTCCTTGCAGCCAGGTTCATCAAGGAGGTTCTTCACCCGGACTAGTTAGCAAACCCAATCCTGGTTCTTAAGAAGAACAAGACTTGGTGCATGTGTGTGGACTACACGTCCTTGAACAAGGCTTGCCCCAAGGACCCGTTCGCGCTACCTCGCATCGATCAGGTAGTCGACTCAACAGCCGGCTGTGAGCGTTTGTGTTTTCGGATGCTTATTCAGGCTACCACCAGATTAAGATAAAAGAATCAGATCAAATAAAGACTTCTTTCATTACCCCGTTTGGGGCTTATTGTTATATCACTATGCCTTTTGGTTTGAAAAACGCTGGCGCTACATATCAGCGATGTATGCAGAAGTGTTTGCATGACCAGATAGGCAGGAATGTCTAAGCCTACGTTGACGACATCGTAGTGAAGACAGAAAAGAGCGCCGATCTCTTGACCGAATTGGCCGAAACCTTCGCCAATCTCAGGAGATTCGACATGAAGCTCAACCCGGAGAAGTGCGTGTTCGGAGTTCCTTCGGGCAAGCTGCTCGGTTTCATCGTTTCTAAGCGAGGAGTCGAGGCAAACCCGGACAAGCTTGACGCCATCCTCAAGATGGGCAAACCGAAGGACCTGAAGGTTGTCCAGCGTCTAACCGGATGCGTGGCTGCACTAAGTCGGTTTATCTCCCGACTCGGAGAAAAGGCCTTGCCTTTTTACCGACTCCTCAAGAAATCCGACTCCTTCGAGTAGACCAACGAAGCCCAGAAAGCCTTCGACGACCTCAAGCGCCTGTTGTCTGCACCTCCAGTTCTCATTGCACCGATGGAAGGAGAGCCCATGCTGCTCAACATCTCGGCCACCAACCAGGTGGTCAGCGTCGTCCTAGTGGTGGAACGCGCTGAAGAAGGCCGAGTGCAGAAGGAGCAGCGACCCGTCTATTATGTCAGTGAGGTCCTCTCCGGGTCAAAGCAGCGCTACCCGCACTACCAGAAGCTCGTCTACGGCATGTTTATGGCAACGCAGAGTTGATTCACTACTTCCAAGCCCACTCGGTTACCGTGGTCAGCCACGCCCCTTTATCAGACATCATCAACAACAGGGACACCACGGGCCGAGTCGCTAAGTGAGCGATCGAGCTCATGCCTCACGACATCAACTACGAGCCCCGCAAGGCTATCAAGTCTCAGGCTCTCGCTAACTTCATCGTCGAATGGACTGAAACTCAGTCCCTCCCGCCCCAAGTGCACTTGGAGCACTGGGTCATGTACTTCGACGGCTCGAAGATGCTCGCGGGCACGGGGGCTCGAGTCGTCCTCATTTCCCCCAAAGGTGACAAGCTCAACTATGTGCTCCAAATCCACTTCATGGCATCCAACAATGTTGCGGAGTACGAGGTGCTGCTGCATGGCCTGCGCATAGCCGTTTCACTCGGCATCCGCCGACTCGTATGTCGCGGAGACTCGGATCTGGTGGTGCAGCAGGTGATGAAGACATGGGACACCAAGGACCCCGTCATGGCAGCATATGCGCCACTGTGTGTTGACTCGAAGGCCATTTCGAAGGCCTTGAGCTTCTTCACATTCACTGGGCCGACAATGAAGCAGCCGACTCCCTCGCCAGGATTGGCTCCGCTCGTGAAGCGGTACCACCCGGAGTCTTTCTTCAACAACTACATCAACCTTCCGTCAAGATGGAGTCAGCAACCGAGTCATCTGAAGGCATCCTGGCGGTCATCCCGCTCTGGACCCAGCCATTCCTCGCTTACCTTTTGCGCAAGGAGCTCCCCGAGGATCCGACTAGGCGTGTCGCATTGTCCGTCGCGCTCGAGCCTACACCGTCATCAACGGCGAGCTCTACAAGCGCAGCACCACTGGAGTTTTCCAGCGATGCCTCTCGCCGGAGGAAGGCAGAGTAGTATTCGAGGAAATCCACTCGGGAACTTGTGGCCACCACGCTTCATCACGGGCACTTGTTGCCAAGGCCTTCCGCCATGGTTTCTTTTGGCTCACTGCTCATGTCGATGCGGATGAGCTCGTTCGTACCTGTGACGGCTGTCAGAGGTACGCCCGTCAATCACACATGCCGGCTACCGCCCTTAAGACTATCCTCATCACATGGCCCTTTGCCGTGTGGGGACTCAACATGGTGGGTCTGCTCAAGACAGCGAGAGGGGAATTCACCCACCTCCTGGTGGCGGTGGACAAATTCACCAAGTGGATTAAGGCCAAACCCATCATGAAACTTGATAGTCCGACTGCCATCAACTTCATGAAGGGGGTCATCTTCCGATTCAGCATCCCCCACAGTATCATCACCAACAATGGCAAGAACTTCACCGCTGAAGTCTTCCGCTAGTTCTGTCGGGACCACGGCATCTGAATCGACTACGCCTCGATGGCCCATCCACAGTCCAACGGGCAAGTTGAGTGCTCCAGTGCGCTCATCCTCCAAGGTATCAAGCCCCGGCTGCTGGTTCCTCTACAAAGGACCACCGGCTTCTGGATCGACGAGCTCCCTTCTGTCCTCTGGAGTTTAAGGACTACTCCAAACCAGTCGACTGGCTACACACCTTTCTTCATGGTCTACGAAGCTGAAGCTGTCCTACCGAGTGACATCCTCCACGACTCCCCGCGAGTCGCAGCATATGTGGAAGCGGATGCCGAGTCGGCAAGACAGGATGACCTTGATCTCCTAGAGGAAGCGCGGGAACTCGCTCTTTCACGCTCGGCCATATACCAGCAAAACTTGCACTACTATCACAGCCGCCAAGTCCGGGGCCGAGTCTTCAATAAAGGTGACTTGGTCCTTCGACTCATTCAAGACAAGGCAGGCATGCACAAGCTTTCCCCGCCTTGGGAGTGGGCCGTTCATCATCAACCAAGTGTTGCACAACGGCGCCTACCGACTGAAGGACCCGGCATCAGGAGCAGTCACCGAAAGGACCTGGAACATTGCTCAGCTGCGTCCTTTCTTCACTTAAACCTTCTATTTTTCATAGTTTGTAGTTTGATCATGAATAAAATTTGTCCCTCCTGAGCGGCACTCGGGGGCTCCAAGTCAGAATTTCTTATTTATGATCTTGCTATTAAACTATAGTCGTTCTCCTTGGGCAACCCCCGGGGGCTACATTCAACAACCGTGCGGCTTGACTCCCGGGCAACCCCCGGGGGCTACCTCAACCCACTGGGTGTGTTGTCGATCGGTGCAAGTTATTTTGAATCTTCTAACTTTGTTTCCCCGCGAACGTCTAAGTAAATGTGTACGGTACCTAAGGCCCACTTTTCGTCCCCAACTACAGTCGCAACCCGGCTGTCCGGTTAGCAAGAGCAAAAGCTAAATGTCGGCCTGCACGCGAAAGGACTCGGCGTAGAAACAAACTCAGACGAGCAAAATGACTTGTACATAATAACTTAACATTTTATTGCAAAATAACATAGTCTTTACAGCATTTCCACTCGGCATATCGAGGCTTAATACAAAATAATTTTATTCTTCTGGCGCCGGCTCCACGCGCTACTCCAGGTCGGTGAACCCGGCGATCCGGTTGGCGGCGCGGCGAACTCGGGGGAGCAGCTCAAGGGGATTGACTGGCTCGCCCTCTGCATTGAGTGGAGCTCCGGCGGAGATCTTGTCGATGTTCGCATCAGGATGGTGTGCCAGCACCATCGCCAGTGCCATGCCGGCTCCCAAGCGTGCCGCCGACTCCTTCCACTTCTCCACCTCCGTCGAGCCTTGCGTAAGCTTATCGGCGAGGGCGAAAATGTTGGAGCTCGCTTCCTTGTTGGGCCATAGCGTGGTGCAGAGGTCCTGCGAAGCTGACTTCATGCTTTGCACCAGGCTCTTCACTTGGAGGAGTCGGTCCTCCAAAGTGACGACGCAATTGGACATTGTTTCTGGTGTCCAGAATGCCTCGAGAGTCGCTTCAGCCGGGTTCGACAGCGCCCGGAGTCGGAGCGCCGCTTGCCTCACCTACTCCTCCAGTTCTGGGCAAGCATCTGGGTGCGAATTATTGCAAGGAAACTGACAAGGAAATGTGCGAAAGAAGCTGGCAAGGGACTCTGAGGCTTACCGAGCAGGGTCTCATTGGCAGTCTTGAGGTGCCCCATGAGCTCCGTCTCGCACTTCTCCCACTCGACGATGGCCGCTGCATGCCGCTTCTGGGACTTGGTCATCTTCGAGTAGAAGCTGTCGACCTGCCCCTGCAGCTTGCGATTTGTGGCTTTCAGTTCTTCGAACTGCTCCGCCATCTGCCGATGCTCCGACTGCAGCAAGGCGGCGGTCTTCATGCTCTCACGAGCTTGCTTGAGCTCGTCATGGAGCTCGGCTTCGCGAGCGTTGATCATTTCCCTCGCCCTCACCATCGAGATGGAGGCCTTCAATTTCTCCTGAAGGCGGGCGTTTTCGGCCTCGATGTCTGAAGACTTAGAAAGATTAAAACCAACAAAATCTCGAGGCAAATAACTACTGACCCAGATACTTACTCCCAGCAGCGGCGAGCTTCTCCTCAAGCTGCCAACTCCGGGCTCTTTCATCGGCCAGCGCCTTCTCAAGGGAGGCGTTTCTCTCCATGAGGGCCTGATTATTTCCGCCGAGTCGGACCACCGCCTGGGCAAAAGGGAGATTCGAGTTAGTAAGTCTCAAGCCAACTCAAACAGTCGACCAGAGACTCAGGGGCTACACCCACTGGGTGCACTGACCGTGCCCCCAGCGTCAAAAGCAAAAAGGAAAAGGGAGTAAAGCTCGGGTGTGAAGACTTACTTTGACAGAATGTTCCAAGATGCTGGCCGAGTCCGCCAGCGTGCTGGCTGCGTCCACGAATTCCCTCAGCTTGGTGCCAAGGGTAGCAACTCGCCACATGGCCTCCTGCGCTGCCGCACACTCCGCGCTGCGAGTCGGAGGCATGAGCTGCGGGACGGGAGCGGTGCCACTCGGCCGACCGAGCGCAAGGTTCCACTCCATCGGCAAGGAGTCGGAGGCTGCGGCTCCCCCGACGTCCATGGCAGCACAGTCGGTGGAGGGCTAGCCCTTGGTCACGTTCGCCGGCTCGGAGGAGTCGTCACCAGCCGCGGTCGCCGGCGCCGTGTTCGACTCCAAGGACGGCCCGCTTGTTGGAGTTGGCGGAGGCTACGAGTCATTAGTCGGGGCCACGGCTAGCCCGGCTCCCGCGTCTGACTCCGGCGTCGCGACCGACTTCGTCTGTTGAACGGGAGTCGGCCCCATGGGTGCAGCGGGCGGTTGCGCGGTAGGCGCAACCACAGTCAGAGCCGGGAGAACCGACTCCGTCTGTTGAATGGGAGTCGGCCCCGTGGTTGCACCAGGCTGGAGGTCTCCTTTGTCGGAGAGCTTCCTCTGGACACTACGATGGCAAAAGTCCCACACCGAATTCAGCATTACATTCAACCGAAAGGCGGAAGACAAACCAAAAAGTGACGTACCTG